>JARYHS010014468.1:0-10001 GCA_031002005.1 Vandiemenella viatica
TGACAAACCACCTTAACAAAAAACTGTGACTTTTGATTTTAGATCCACTACTGGCAACAATGAGATATATTTACAACTGTGCATGTTATACGCCTGAGATAGCCAGTCGGCCATTATGTAAATTTTGTCGTGAACCTTTACGATCGACTGGCAGCACCACATAACCCAATTTGAGAAACTCTGATGTAGACAGTTTTATACTTGTGTCTCCATTTACTGTAATATTCTTTAGGATGAAATATACTGAATATTAGGTTTTAAATGAAATTGATAATGACAAATATGTAATAAAATAAGAAGGAATCACCTGTTCAGAAATGAAACAGATGATCATAAAATACAGGTTTTCATGTAACAAATCTGAAATCATCCGCCTTACTGAAAACTATAATGCAAACCATTCAATTCTTAACATCCTACTCTCAGAGGAACTGACTTTCAATCCTAGTCTAGGCAAGCAGCATCTGATGTTCTATTAGTTGGTTACACTTATCAAAAATTTGTAGATACCAAGGCATTGCTTTGTTACCAGAAAACAATCCTCTAATAGTAATAATAACACTGAATATGATTTGGTAAACCTACTTTTCAATAAGTAGAAGCTTTTATAGTTGGAAAATGTTAGTTATCAAGACTATTGCCATTGCTGCCAAATAAAAGTATATTAAAAATAGGTACAAGGAGAAGCTGCTTTTATATTATTCTCAGAAGAAATTTCAGAAGTGCTCTTAATTTACAACAGCACACATACAACAATCAACCCTATATCGACAAAGGCTATTGCATATATCCTTATTTCCAATTGTTAATAACAGTATTATGTATAACTTGGCATTTGCTCAGATTTATGATAGTCAGGTATATATAACTCTACTTTTAGTGCAAAATTTCTTTACAAGACAAAACCACTTAAAGTTAACAAAACTGAAATCAAAATACCAAAAACATAAATATTAAATAGAAACTAAGATCTTACCTGCTTTGTGATGTGCAGCTAGTGTATTTATGAATCTGTAGTTTCACCTCATCTTCAAACACTTCTGAGCACTGTGTACAAATGTACAAAGGGGCAGAAACAGCCGAGACATGGTGGAAGACGTGTTTTGATAGAGAGCACCAAGATACAAATGTCTGTGCACAGAATGCGCAGGCAAGTTTCATTTCTGAAGGTGCTTGAAACAAGGATCTGAAACAAGTAGAGAAAAGAATTTTAGTTTGCTTAATACAAAAGCTGGATTAAAAACAATAGACAAGTATATCAAAATATCATACATTATGTCACATGAAATATTAAAGCAAAAAAAAATTGTGATATATTTAGATTAATTACTATAACATTTTTTTTGATAGTTGCTTATGATATATACTTATAGTCATTTCAATGTAAATTGTAATATGCAGTATTAAGCAGAGATCACTTTTTTGGAAATGTTGCGAGCTCAGCCAATTTCATGGGACTCCTGTTTGCACCTTGAGGAGCCGGAAATTAGCCATAACTAAACTTCTGACCAGAGGATATGCAAAAGGCTTGATTTGTGATCCAGTATGATAGGATACAGGACTACAAACAGCATACAGGTACTTGGATATCACTGGAATTAGTAGGGTTAAACACATTTTGTTGTTGCTGTAAGTGAACTATGGAAAAAAATCGAGATCACCAACAACATAGTATTTATTAATCTTAGTGAAGTTATAGTTGTGTTAGAATGAGTTTGGTACCACTTAAAGAAAGCTATATCAGAATCCCACCATAAAGACTACATCTAAACCAATTTCCAGAAATCCAGTATTCAGGTATTTAAGTTTACGGTTGGACAAATATTAAATTTTCAAGCAAAACACAATAAGACAACAGAAAGAGCATTCAATGCCATGAATGAAAATACAAGAGTCAAAGTTTAGACATTTTTTCACGTACTGACAGAGCCACATCTTGAGGTGTGTGCTGGTAAAGAGAATGCCGGCGACACATCAGGACACAGTGTTTACCAGTAAGGCTACTTACAGGGTCCAATATTTACATGCCTCCAGCTGCCACCACTCCATCACAGCGGGAAGGAGTGCTAAATACACTGGTCCACAGAGCACATGTGATTTATGACAAAGACAGTCTGTCTACTAAACTAACACTCCTCAAGAACGTGTACCAAAGTAATAACTATGACAACCGCCAAATTCAGAGCACTTTCAGGCAGAAGACCACTCGAGAACCAACTAACGAGGAAAACAAACTGAGAGCCACAGCCTTCATCCCTTAATGCCGGCAATGTATCGAACAAGATTGGCAGAATTCTAAACTGACCAAACATAAAGTACTGTTTACAGCCCACCAGCCAAAGCACTTCCTGGCTCAGTTAAAGACAATCTGGGACTTTAGGAAAACCTGGAGTATTCCACATACCATGGCAAGTGTGGAAAATTATACGTTGAGCAGACCATTCACACAATAGAACAGAGCACGGAACATAAACAGCAGCACTGAGGTACAGCAGCTGTCAAAATCAGCAATATTTGGAATATTGTTTAGAGACCCGACATACTATCAAATATGAGGACACCAAAGTCCTGAGAAACACATCTTCACTTTTGGGACTGTGTATACAAGGAAACCATTGAGATCCAACTACAGAAGAACCTCAGTCAAAAAGACAGCAGGTTCCAACTCAGCCAAGTTTGGAACCCAGCACTTAAGTGGCTCCACAAACACCAGAGCCAAGGCACAGTGCGTGAATGAGGTGGAAATGCAGACTGCAGATCCCTGCTCAACACGTCAGAGTGTACCACCCCCACCACCGCTGACGTAGCGCCGTGGCAGGAGTGGAGGGGATGGGTCAAAGGGTATAAATTGCACTCCGACAGGTCTGACCCTACATTCGCGTCACGGACTGTGCTCCTCACGCTGGTCATCAGATGCAACCTGAAGATGACGGCACATTTCGCCGTCGAAAATTTCGATAAGCTACGAACAATTGATCTGGCTGTATTCCAGATAGATCTTCAAACAATCATCCCAATATTCACTAAGACAATTTCATATATCCTTATTTCCAATTTTTAAAAACATTATTATGTTTAATTTGTCATTTGCTTAAATTGATGATCGTCAGGGACACATAACTCTAGTTTTCATGCAAAATTTTTGCTTACAAGATACAGCCACTAATTGTTAAAAAACTGAAATCAAAAGCCTGAAGCACAAATATTAATTAGGAAACACATATCTTACCTTCTCTGTGAAGTTCTATTAGTATACTTATGAATCTGTAGTTTCTCCTCATCTTCGAATACTTCAGAGTGAGTAGAAATATATAGCGGAGCAGAAACAGCCGAGACATGGTGGAAGACGTGTCTTGTTAGAGAGCTCCAAGATACAAATGTCTGTGCACAGAAAACACAGGCAAGTTCCAATACTGATGGAGCTTTGAACAAGGATCTGAAACAAATTGTAACAAGAATTTTAGTTCCATTCCTACAGAAAAAGGGATTAAAATTAATACACAACTATACCAACATAACATAAATACCACATGAAATATGACCAAACAATAAAAAATCTGAGATCTTTATATATATCAATATACCATTTCCTTCACAGTAACTCATTAGGAACTCATAACACATATCTCTATTGTAACATGTGGCATCAGACAGACAGTAAGCACCACATCTGTCTATGGCATTTAAAAGAGAAGAGTCTATGCAACAAACTTTTTTTTTAATTATGGCTTTACGCGTTGTCGACTTCGAGGTCATTAAGGTGGTAATGGGATTTGGGACAATGGGCTATGATCTTTAGAAAGAAGCATCCCCACATTTGCATGGAGTGATTTCGGAAAACCACAGAAAACCCAAATCTGTATCCCTGGACGGGATTCGAAACGGTGTCCTCCCGAATTCGAGGCCAGAGCGTTAACCACTCACCCACAATGGCTCTGTATGCAACAAACAAAACCACATGAAGCTAAAAGGAATAAATAAACCTCAACAAATATGGATTTCAAGTTGGCAGATCGACAGAGGCTAATAAACATCGTTCTACACAAATAATCGAAGTTGTTACTTTTTTTGGACATCTTCAGAATATGCAATACCTCTTAGGATTCCTTTTGGCACCTTGTAATACTGAAAAATGGTCGTCACTAAGCTTCTGACCAGAGTATACCCACAAGGCTCAATTTGAGATCCAGTATGCTGGGATTGAGGACTGGAAACAGCACACGGATACTCCAGACAACTCTGGAACTGCTAGGATTAACTGCCCTCACCAGTGAACGTTTGTTGTACCTGGAAAGGAATTTTTGAACTGAGCTGAGAAAAGCAACATAGAATTTAGCAATCTCCGTGGAGGTTGTAGTTGCGTTTAAGTTTGGTTCATCAATGTAAAGACTGAATACAACCAATGTGAAGAAATCCAGTATACAGGGACGTAAGCTCTTGATTGCAGGAGCATTTAAATTTTCAAGCCAAATGGAAGAAGACAACAGGAAGAGCAATGGATACCATAAATAAAAGTAATAGTGTTAATCACAAAATACCAACTGCTTGATTCCTCATAATAAGGGAAAACTGAGAATTGTGGGCTAGTGGTGATGCTCTGTCCTTGCATTCAAGGAGAAAACAGATTCGAATCCCCAAGGAGACGTCTAAATTTCAGTTTTCTATGGTTATTCAAACTAACTCCAGGAAAATGGCAGGATGGTTCCTTCAGAACTGGCATCGCCCAATTCCTCCTCATTCCTTATCCCCAGACCTCTCCCACCTCCAATGACTTGGACACTGATAAGGTGTGAGGCACCAACCAAACAAAAAATTGAAAGAAACCACAATTTCCATACTTGTATATTATTCTGTCCCCAGATTCTTTCTATACTGTAGGTCAAACTTAAATATTTTATCACAACTTTGATGGAATTTATCTCATGGGATGTTTTATAGAATTACTGTACTGAGTAGCTCCATTGTTCTCTAAGTTAATCGTATCTATTCCAAAACCAGGATTGTCAAGAAGAGCTAATGACTGTTCCCTACATTAGATTATGTTCTCTATTGAAATCAATAAACAAATTATTTTTAAGTGGAATTCATTATCTGTACTACAAAATTGTGATTCAAACATTAAGTAAGAGTCAAACATGAAAAAGTATTCATGAAAAGAAATACAGAAATAGATCACATTTTGGTTGGAATAGACACATGTTAAAGTGGTCCATGAGAATAGGACATGCAGTTCCTCTCCTGTATGTTAGTCTGGATGCACTCTGAGAGTGTGAGTGACTGATGACTTATTCAGGTACGTATTTGTCTTTGAGTGCTTATGCGTATGTTGAAGTCTGTTGGAGGTTTTCTGCCCACGAAATTTGTTGTGTGTTGGTGAGGTAGAGACTAAATGTGTTCAGTATAAGTGTTCGTGGATGTGAGAATGTGTGTGTTTTGGCGATTGTGATAGTTTGTGTAGATGACTTTGCCTAAGTGTTTATGACATTGTGATACTAGGAAACTGAATAACATGAAGAATATTTCAAATATGAAATTCAGTATTTGAATTTTGTGGAATATTTTGAGACCATTTATCAAAAGATGCACTATCCCAAATGTGTTAACCACCGAGAGATCAGACAGTTCTATAAAAAACAGAATGGCGACAAAACATAGAACTCAATTATTAAATGGTCGATACTAGAAGAAGACGATTCTAATGCAAATCTGGAGGTAAGGCAAAATATTAAGAAACAAAGTGGTGGATGGAAATAGTTCGCCAACTCCCCAGCACATACATCCTCATGCAACCTGTGATAACAAAACAAAGAACAAGAGAATTTTAAATGATAACCATTTCACTGACATTTATAGGCTACTAAAGATATGCACACTTGGCAGTTGCACGATTTTGCTTAAAAGCCAGCCATCTTTTACAGACCAAGTGTGTATTTTTGGGGATTCATCAGTGTGGGATGCGAATCCATGCTACAATTAGGAAACCACATTATACCACTCTGCCAAGATGAACACTAGTTAAAAAAAATTAATTAAGTGTTTTTCTATGAGCACTTTATAATATATCAGTTTCTTTGTATATGCCTATATTAGAGCGCATTAATAATTTATTTTGTCACATGCATTATCCACGAAAACAATAAAAATCTTTCATGGAGAGAATAAAATATATTGCCTTGGTCAAGTTAATAATATATAATATAAAGGAGACACTTCTTGCCAATAGCTAACGCCCGCATATAATCAGCAAGTTCAGTGCAGCACATGACACTCAGCTATCACCTTCTACCTCAGCACTGACAGAAGAGACCAGCAGACTAACTGACGGCCAGTGGTGGTGTCACACTACGTCCAGCGGGTGACAGGCAACAGTGGCTGCCTTCCAAAAACATATCCGCCACATGTACAGGACATCCAGGAAGATGCCGGATGTACCTGCATGGTAAATGATGAGAGAGTTAAATTGCAGACATCGGGTGTATACCAAACACCCTGCAGGTGTGGCCAGGTATATATAATTGAGACAAGATATATCATCAAAGAATGGCTGAATAAATATATGAAGCATTTTAAAAATAATGAAATCAGAAAATCATCTGTTACACTAAATTCAGCTGGTGCCGAGGACACTATTTTATTCAGTCCCACCAGTGTTTCAGCTCAGGAAAGCAGACAGTGGTCCAGGCAGGTCAGAGAAGCAATGGAAATACAAAATAAGGCACAATAATGCAAACAAGGATAGCGGGTTCCAGCTTAGCCAAATGTGGTCGTGTCTGTTCAGGAAAAAGAACCACCTACGCTAGTGGTGGCAACAAGCAAGGCGTCGCCTCTGACAGGCATGATAGCCAGACGGCCGAAATGTCACGTTTTAGAAAAAAAATCACCGTAACTCCACCCAGAGAACCAAGAAAAACAATTTTATATTTTTTCTAGATTTTGTTTGGAACCTAATTGGAATCTATTTATGATGGCATTGAAAACTAAAGCAACCAGCATCAACTGGTTAGGTCTCACACACACAGTATTTAGAATGATTGTGTATTCTTTTGGTATATATACTAAAAGCTACTAACCTTAATGATTTTACTTTTTATGCTTATGGCATTACTTTATTTCCTTATGCCTTTAGGTCAATGGAGGGAAGGAACAGGAGGGAATCCAGCAACTGCCTTTTTTTGGAGGAATCATCCCTGCATTCACCTCGAGCAATTTATAGAAGAAATGGAAAATCAAAATCTGGAGGCCCCGACGGGGATTTGAACTGGAGTCGTCCTAAATGTGAGACCAGAGCATCATATGGCTTTACAGCTGGTTGACAAGAGGTGATTAGAAGAAGAAAGGGATGGGTGGCAAGGGACAGAAAGGAATTCAGACATAGCATTTACCTGGAGTGATTTTGAGAAAACATTGAAAACCTAAATCCGATCGTCCAGAAGGAGATCCGAACCCATGCCGTCCCAAATGTGAAGTCAGAGTGTCACCGCTCATCCACTGTGCTTTATGAGATTCTGCCATGAGTCAACAAATTACATGTTTTGTCTCCCTCTTGGCCGTGACTGTTTGCATATATGATAAAAGTTAATTAATCTGTGAATACAGACATGAATTAAATCACTTTAATGATACTGTAAAGTTCAATTACTCAGATAGAAAAACAAAACTCCAATGACATTTTTTATGCTAGTACTGAATTGTATCAGCAACAGGGAAATTATTCACAATAGAAAAATGACCAATGATAGGTAGATTATTCTTTGGTATGTCCTGACCAGATTTCAAAGTAACATTAATTTATGCAACAGCAGCTTACTGTTTAACAACAAGGAAACAGCTTACCCAAAAGGAAGAGGATCCATTCCAGAATTCTCGTGTTCGGCACCTTCCAGCATATTCTATAGAAAAAAAGAAGTAATTTGAAATGCAATATAATATACATATAAACTAGGAATATAATTTCACCATTACAAATATGGAAAGTTCTTATTAAAAAAGTTACTGTCCCATATTACCTGACAACATCAAGCTAAACAAGATTAAATACTCAGGTCTCAAACAAATGATAGTTAAACTTTATATAGGAACGAAGTCTTTCTCGGCGTTGAGAATGGATGTAGTCTTCTCGGGAGACTAGCCGAGTGAGTAAGATGTTTCCACACGATATTTCGGCGATCTCAGGCTCCGTCGCCATCAGAAGATGGCGACGGAGCCTGAGATCGCCGAATATCGTGTGGAAACATCTTACTCACTCGGCTAGTCTCCCGAGAAGACTACATCCAGTTAAACTTTAGTTAGTTTCAGAATATCATCTAAACACACTGGTTTGAGTTAAGGAAAATAATTCAATAAGGGCTACAAGAAATTTCTTAATAGTCGCTCATGTAGCCTTTCTGATTTATTAAAGACACGGAAAGATTGTAGTACATACTACAAGAATTAATTCTTTTCTTAAATATATAAAAAAATATCCTAAATAACATAAATTCATTAATTTTTGTTAGTGTTTCAAATCTTGCCCACAGTGTGATTACTAGAACAAGGAGATAATTGCCATCATGCAATAAAAAATAAAGAAATGATCTCGCATTCATCGTAAGTGATTTTGGGGAACCATGGAAACCATAATCTGACTGTCAGGGCTCAGCATAGAGCACACGCCTTACTGAACAACTGCTGAACATTACTGCTTACCCACAAAGCTCATCCAGCCTGGTTGGAAACTTTCATTTATCAGTTTGAGTACTTTCGGCAAAATTATTTGATACTTGATTTTTAAATAATTCGGAGGTAATTTAACAAATACATCATAGCTTATACCGATGAATTAAAACTGATAAAATAAACAACCACTAAGGGATTATTTTTTAATTTATTTCTGCCGGGAGATTTAAGGCTGGTTGATAACACTGGGGCTGAGAAACGTTGACTGAGAACTAATCGTGTTATCGAACACAGCTGCCAGTGTAGTTGGCTACACATTCGGTACAGAATATCACTGACTCAGCAGAATGGCTCCAGAGGCAGATTAATATCTGTGTCACTAGAGAACTGAGAGAGAACTCTGCCTGGGGGGGAAAACAACAAGAAAATCATTCAGGAGACAGTAACTCCATTTTTGTACTAATGTCGCTAAAGTAAATATGGAGCTTTATGCCTGCAGATAAAATATCAGTCAGTGGAATATCAAGAGGAAACACCATTTTAGGTGTAGTTGGAGACATTCTCAGTAGGTCAATATGAAGTAATCTTCACAAATTTTATAAAAAAACTTAGCAATATGATAACAGAGTAGATCTTCAAATCAATGTGTTGTCATAACGCCTATGCAGGCACAATGTTCTGATGAACAGTACACATAATAGTAAGAAGCAAAAAAAAAGTTATTTTCAGAGACTGATTAGAATAATTAATGTGGTTTCAGAACTGTATATTCCTAGCAGCTGTGAATTACCAAGATATACTCATGTCTCAAAGCACCAACAACAGTAACGTGAGACAACAACTTAATGTGAACCACCACTGAAGCTGCAAGAGGCGAATAAAATCACAGTCACAATGAAATGGAACCTATCCACATTTCCTTTACCTTGGTCAATGATCATGGCTCAACTGCAGTAATAAATAGCACAATACTAATTCCAATATTTACCTATGTAACAGAAAAGCACTTCAACATTATATACTCACATACATATCAGCAGAAATATTTGAGTATTAATTTTTTACCTTAGCATCTTACTAGCAACTAATTAAAGATGATGAATTTCATAGGATCACGAAAACACTGTTATTTGGACCAAAACGCAACTCGGTGTTTTAGAAAGATACGCACAGTAAGTCACAAACTAACACAGTTCTCCCTAATGACACACATTTAAACTAGTGCAGTAAAATACTGCTAGCAAGAAGAGGGCACTTGAAAACAGAGATCTATCTGTGGTTTACTCTGAAAAGCAGAAATTTCTCAGTATTACAAATAAATGTGTCAGTCAGTGGCAGTCTATTGA
>JARYHS010014471.1:0-20662 GCA_031002005.1 Vandiemenella viatica
CGTTGGACAGAACTATCGTTACAAAAATCATCAGACAGACGAGTTACTTACGCTTACATGCACAAAGAGAGACGCAGATACACATGTCCAAGTCTACACAACTACCAGTACCAATCATGGAAACAAAAAAGTGGTGTAGTACTCTCTTGCCTCATGACTGGCTGAAAAACAGAAGTCTCCTTACATATCATCAGCCTGGCGAGATAGAAGGTGTGCAAAAGATGACATGTTTTCACCATAAACCTAAGTGTTTATACCAAAATAGTGTTCATCGCGCCCCAGTGATTATATTTTACCATCAACACGTCTCTCCCACACCGCAACCCTTTCTACCATTCAGTAAAAAAGTGACGCAGGTACCATGAGTTGCAATAGACACTTGGCTATCAGATCTCACCCACAAATCCATATATCTCAATACAACTAGCACAAACAAGCATAAGTGGAGGGACAGCAAAATCATTCGTCCAGACAGACGTGTTTATAGAAGGTATTACCATATTTACACATACAGACACAGAGAGAGACGCACAAACACTCACATTTCCATGCCTTCAGCGAGCTAGACACAACATCCAGCCCCAATCATGGCGACGAAAAAGTGGGGTAGAATCCCCATGGCTCATAACTGACCAAAAAATCATCAGTAACATATGTTCCAGGCACCATACTCTTCACATCAACATCATCTCATTTATTTCACACTACAGACCTCACTACCATCCAGTATCATGTGTGCTAGGTACAAAACTGTTCACATCAGCACCAACACGTCTATCCCACACCTAAGCTTTTTCTGCCATTCAGTAACATGTGCCCCCCATGTACCACGAGTAGCAGTAGACACTTGTCTATCAGACGGATATCATATCTCACCCACAAATCCATACGCCTCCACACAAGCACAAACATATGGGAGGAACAGCAATTCATACGTCCAGATAAATGAGTTTAAGGAAGGTATCACCATACTTACGCATACAGACACAGAGAAAGACGCACACAGACACATATATCCATGCCTACAGCGAGCTCAACACAACAACCAGCCCAATCATGGCAAAGAAAAAGTGGGACAGAACCCCCATGGCTCAAGACTGACAAAAAAAATCATCATTAACATGTGTTCCAAGTAACAAACTCCTCACATCAAAATCATATCATTTAACTCACACTACAGACCTCTCTGCCATTCAGTATCGTTGGTAATATGTACAAAGCTGTTCACATGATCAGCACCACCTCTATCCCACGCCACAAGCCTTTTCTGCTGTTCAGTAATATTTGTCCGACGTACCACGAGTATCAGTAGGCACATGGTCATCAGCAAATATCATAACTCCCATACTCATACTAGGTCTCACACACTAATCCATACGTCACCACAACAAGCACCAAAACAACCATCAGACAGACGTTAGAGTGTGTGCAATGGATGACATTTTTTGCCATACACCTCAGTACTTATCACATTATCAATTAATTACATCAACACATAGGTAGCCAGTCATTGTGAAATCTCAAAGTCGAGTAGAATCCTATCGTGATAGACACACAACCACACAAGAAAACACACACTCACATGTCCATGCATACACACAGTTACCATACATCACCACACACACATACATGTAACTGGAGGAAAAGGACTGAACACCCTAGGTCCAGACTGAATAGCTACAGGATGTGCGAAATATTTCATTTCTTTGCCACAAACCTCGGTGCTCATCATACCCAAATGATTACATCTACATAGGTGGCCACTGATGGAAAAATCTCAAGTAGACTCCTACCACCATAATTACACACATAACCACACAGGAACACGTACACACACATATACCACAATTTCATAAGTTACCACATACATACAAGTAACTGCAGGAAAGGGACCCGACACACGACGTCCACACTAAGGTGTTACATGATAGGCAGACGATAGCATGTCTTTACAATACACCTCAGTGCTCACCACACATACTTGATTTTTAATGTGCCATCAGTATAGCTGGTGGCTGGAACTAAGCTCTTGGCAATGTTTGGCCAAAAGTCATTTGTTAATAGCAGCTCATCAAAGACAAATTTTGGGTGAACCTGCCCAGGCGGGCGCGGCGAGAGGGTGGCCACCCTTCCCCACTGCGGACAGAAATACCGTAATACGCCGGTCTAAAAGCGCGGACCGCGATGGATTACCGGAGTTTTCCGACCGGGACCTATTACCGGTAACCGCATTTTTAGGACCGCACTGAAGACCGGAATTTCATTGCGCTCGAGGCGGTAATATGCGCCGGTATACCGACCTACTAAAACACGATGTACGCGTCCGCTGTGAGGAAGGGTGGCCCACCTCTCGCCGCGCCCGCCTGGGCAGGTTCACCCAAAATTTGTCTTTGATGAGCTGCTATTAACAAATGACTTTTGGCCAAACATTGCCAAGAGCTTAGTTCCAGCCACCAGCTATACTGATGGCACATTAAAAATCAAGTATGTGTGGTGAGCACTGAGGTGTATTGTAAAGACATGCTATCGTCTGCCTATCATGTAACACCTTAGTGTGGACGTCGTGTGTCGGGTCCCTTTCCTGCAGTTACTTGTATGTATGTGGTAACTTATGAAATTGTGGGATATGTGTGTGTACGTGTTCCTGTGTGTTATGTGTGTAATTATGGTGGTAGGAGTCTACTTGAGATTTTTCCATCAGTGGCCACCTATGTAGATGTAATCATTTGGGTATGATGAGCACCGAGGTTTGTGGCAAAGAAATGAAATATTTCGCACATCCTGTAGCTATTCAGTCTGGACCTAGGGTGTTCAGTCCTTTTCCTCCAGTTACATGTATGTGTGTGGTGATGTATGGTAACTGTGTGTACGCATGGACATGTGAGTGTGTAGTGTGTCTTTCTGTGTGGTTGTGTGTCTATCACGATAGGATTCTACTCGACTTTGAGATTTCACAATGACTGGCTACCTATGTGTTGATGTAATTAATGATAATGTGATAAGTACTGAGGTGTATGGCAAAAACATGTCATCCATTGCACACACTCTAACGTCTGTCTGATGGTTGTTTGTGAGTGCTTTGTGTGGTGACGTATGGATTAGTGTGTGAGACCTAGTATGAGTATGGGAGTTATGATATTTGTCTGATGACCATGTGCCTACTGATACTCGTGGTACGTCGGACAAATATTACTGAACAGCAGAAAGGCTTGTGGCGTGGGATAGAGGTGGTGCTGATCATGTGAACAGCTTTGTACATATTACCAACGATACTGAATGGCAGAGAGGTCTGTAGTGTGAGTTAAATGATATGATTTTGATGTGAGGAGTTTGTTACTTGGAACACATGTTAATGATGATTTTTTTTGTCAGTCTTGAGCCATGGGGGTTCTGTCCCACTTTTTCTTTGCCATGATTGGCTGGTTGTTGTGTTGAGCTCACTGTAGGCATGGAATATGTGTCTGTGTGCGTCTTTCTCTGTGTCTGTATGCGTAAGTATGGTGATACCTTCCTTAAACTCATTTATCTGGACGTATGAATTGCTGTTCGTCCCATATGTTTGTGCTTGTGTGGAGGCGTATGGATTTGTGGGTGAGATATGATATCCGTCTGATAGACAAGTGTCTACTGCTACTCGTGGTACATGGGGGCACATGTTACTGAATGGCAGAAAAAGCTTAGGTGTGGGATAGACGTGTTGGTGCTGATGTGAACAGTTTTGTACCTAGCACACATGATACTGGATGGTAGTGAGGTCTGTAGTGTGAAATAAATGAGATGATGTTGATGTGAAGAGTATGGTGCCTGGAACATATGTTACTGATGATTTTTTGGTCAGTTATGAGCCATGGGGATTCTACCCCACTTTTTCGTCGCCATGATTGGGGCTGGATGTTGTGTCTAGCTCGCTGAAGGCATGGAAATGTGAGTGTTTGTGCGTCTCTCTCTGTGTCTGTATGTGTAAATATGGTAATACCTTCTATAAACACGTCTGTCTGGACGAATGATTTTGCTGTCCCTCCAATAACTCGTCTGTCTGATGATTTTTATAACGATAGTTCTGTCCAGTTAATCAGTTGTAACGACAATTCTGCCCCACTTCATCGTTTCCGTGATGCTTGCTGTTAGTTCTGTCGACCTCGCGGTATGCATGTACAAGTGTGTGCGCGTGTCATTCCTATGTAGATTTGAGTCTAAAATATATGGCTATAGAATTATGCTCACCATCAACGTGTGCTTCTAACCATTGTTTCAGGGCTTAGGCAATCTCCCATTTCGATGTGCTCTTTACAGTTTACTACCGTTTGTGTTGGCATATGACTTGTGATTCTCACTACACAAAAATCATTTAACAGAGAGGGGTGATGTACCAGAGAAGCGAAGGACTTGGGTACAAACCCACAGTCAGACCATTGCTTGTGTGGTGTAGTATGGAGTCCACATTTTTTGTACATCAAATGCAAGGTGCAAAGGAGGGCAGCTAGATTTATCTGTGGAAAATATTCAGTAAGTGACATAATAAAGGAGCTGGAGCTGGTATGTCATTGGAACATAGGAAGAGTGTTGCGGGGCTGTAGGTGGCGTATAATGCTGTTAGAATGGATATTGGTGGAATAATTCTGAGTGGTGTATGGAGCCTAAGTTGACCATGACCACAATCTCGCACTAGACTTTAGGTGATGAGGCCTGAGTGGATAAAATATCTAAACACCCACTTTGACCTAACAATTTACGACAGATCAAGTGTGAGCACTATCTTAGGCGTAATAGAACCTATGGTGACGTTTTGGATACTTGTCGATGTGTGGGGATCTTCTATGAAAATGTGGGTTATGATGTCTGTTTGATGACCAAGAAACTATCAGTTAGCTAAGAGCATTATGGTAACTTTATCGTGGTTACTTGAACAAAGCATGCAATTACAAACAAATGTCAGACTTGGTCCTGAATCCGAAGGTTGGCGTTAGATGGGAACATTTTAAGCCGAATGGAGAACTCCCCTGGGTCCTGATTTATTGAAAAATAATTTCCTGGAAAACTGCAGTAGAACCACCTTAAGTGAACATTTTGGTACCTGGTTACTGATTAGGAGAAGACTTTGCGAATTTTGAATTTTTGGTTTACTTTAACGCACGAACAGAAGGTAACCCTGTCTGTAACTGATCAGGGGTTTGAATGGGAATCATTGGAAAACAGAAGGAGGTTTGAGGAAGTGCTGTGGGTATGTTGGCGATGAGGCTAGGGGTTGATCTTGGTGAAAGAATTAGGAATAGAATATCAGTAGAAGCTGGCACTGGATTTCTTCTATAAGGGAGTATCTCCACCTTGGTCACAGGCGATGGTCTCAGGCATGTTCAGTGCTTAGCACTGCCTTAGCGTGACTCGATTTTTATCACATAGGACTGGCGTACTTCGATTCGACAGGGGTGAAATTAGTAAGATTAACAGACGTATTTCGTTCCTGGAACATACGTGCTGTGCTGTAAAATACAGTTAAAGGTGGGTATATCTCTCTGTTTCTAGTCAATCACTGATGTGTCACAAGGGATTGATTGGAATTTTAGACAAAGTGCAGCTAAGGACACTCAATTTGTGATTGCTTACGAAAGCATAACAGAATTGATACATAGATTGGTCTGGATAGACAGATGATATACGTTTGAGTTTGATGGCAAAAATTATGAGTGTGATTAAATATTTTATACCAATGGCAGCAGAGATAATATTAGGTAAATAAGGTGTCGCACTGATGCTAATATGAATTCTTTCTTCCCTCGTTCCCATGGTTTTCCTACCTTCGTCGGTGAATGTCTCTCGGTTTCAATGAAAGGATTTCACCATTGATGGGTTTTTGACGCTACGAATTTTGAAAGGAATAGCGTATGTGTGGTATTGCTATACTTTATCACAATAATTTCATTTTTTAAACTTTTTAACGTCTCTCTAACAACGTGGCCTTTTGAGATGGGGAAAGGATGGGGAGCAAGGAATGGGAAGGAATTCGGCCCTTTTGAAGGAAGCATCCCGGCATTCACCTGGAGTGATTTGTGGAAATCATGGAAAACCCAAATCTGGATGCCCGGAACCGCCGTCCTCTCGAATGCGAGGCCAGAACGCTAAATAATTTCATGAAAACAGGTACACATACTCTCTAGGCGTGGATATATTAGAGAAATAAGGTGTCATACTGATGCTTATATGAATTCTTTCTTCCCTCGTTGCATTCCATGGTCAAATTGGAAACTTTGATTTTTTCTAGCCTTGGTGTGGGAAAGGCTTTGTTAACCATGTCACAAGTATTTTCATGTGGGGCTCTTGTCCAAAGACTGAGTCTGTAGGGTTGAGAAATAAGCTTGAAAAAATTACAGGCTGATTGGTTTGACATCAGTGGAGAGATTAACATGTAATCACTTCAGAAATGTCTGTAGGTAAAGAAACTGGATTTCACATCTGCAACTTTGCATTAGGCAACGATATTCATGTGAATCTAATTTAGTGGGCATTTTTCAGATAAAATGGGCAGGGAAGTTAATGCCATAGCAATAGGATAGAAATACACAAAGTTCATCGAGGTTGCAGACACATCCATGAGGAAATCACTTCTTTGAGTTTAAAACATTAGTTGGATTCTCGCTTTGTTTCATTGCATATAATTTAATAAATTAAAATAATGGCAGTGTGACAGAAATTCCCGAGTTATCATTAACGATTAATTATATTGGAATCCCACCGTACTGGCCCTTATTTCCTCTTGTTATTCGCACAGAGTTATTTTTTGTGCAAAGCACCCTCTGCCAATTTCGAATATCAGAACTGAATTGTATAGACGTGAATTTGACCTATGCCAAGACATTCCATGGTTCATTATCACGTTTTAAACGTAAAAGTTACACTTTCACATGATCTATTTTTTTAATTAAATACAAAGACTCAAGCAGTTTTTCTGGTCACCCAGAATGAAAACAAAATTTTCGATTTTCGTTTTGAAAACACGAGTGATTGGGCTACCATAAATGTTTCCTAGATTTGTACTACGAAAACTGACATATAATAATTATTCTCATCTCGTAATAATTTCTTCTTGAACCGAAGTGAATGCTGAAATATTTCTATGTATCCTGATGGGGCGGTTTCGCAGTGCAATGGGCATATGGCGCAACCGTGAATTCCTTATCGATAGCAGGACACCTGAACAAATGCATACGAAATTCGCTGCAAGCCTGAGACTCTGAACAAAATTCTGCAATCACACGAACGCTGTGTTGGACGCCCTACTTTCTTTGTCCGCCAGCCAGCTATGCTTTCATAATGGTGGATGGCAAACACACACCAGCCAAGCTGTATCGCTCTGTAATGGAGCCATTTCGTAACCTGCACTGCCTGTCGGACTCCCCGAGCAAACAATAGCCGCTCACGCAAACATCGAAATATTTCTCTTAAAAGCTTGTTAAATACCTATCGCGTTGAGAAATGAAGCATGCCGCACCATCTATCGGGGAAACGGGATACTATGCACCTATGCCTGGAAATATTTGTAGCTTTCACAACCGCGTATCGAGACATGCCCCGCCATCTATCGGAAACCGCGATACTATGTTATGCAAGGCCAAAACGTCCGATGCCTTGGATGAGCAAGTTGACACCTGTCGCAACGTCTAATGGATAGTAAACAGAGCGCGTATCATGTGTAAACACGCCCCGGGCGGCGGAATTCCCCCGCTAGCTTTCACTCTCCTGGGTGAGTGGAATATCTGCGCCCAAAGAAATTAAGCCCTTGGGAGATGGTGCCATCTGTGCGGCCGGTTGAGGAACTAACGTGTGACGTCATACGACCTTGAACGCTGATTGGCTGCTCACTTCGTGACGTCATGCGATCCCTGAACGCTGATTGGCTGTTCCCAGAAAACAGGTCCTCCTCCTACTCCTACTGTTCCCTTAAATTCATTAACCGTCATCTTAAACCTGACCTTCCTTAATAGTTCTTCAATTCACTAAGTCGTCAAATAGATTGATGCTTAATGAGATTTTTCAATACTTTTTCTGTTCATCGCATTTCTCTTTTCACCACGTCTTCTTCTTCACTAACACTACTTCGGAAAATATTGGATCTTAGCGCGATATAATGCGATACACTCGTTTTCCAAACACGTTTGTCGAGAGCACCTCTGCAGATAAACTTCTTGCTACAACTGTTCCCCGTCTCTAATTATCAGGCCTATATTTACCATTTCCGCTGTTATCACGTCATTTTTTTCCACAAGTGTACATTTTTTCTATTAATTCTGCTTTCTCGTCTCCTTTAAACAATGTGTGGACTTTATGTTTCGTCACTGATTGCTACCTGTGGAACAATGTAATCAAACCTTCTACAGATTGTAACGTATACGGAAAAATCACTAAAAAAAATTTATTTTAATGTTTATGAGGCGTTAAAATATGTAGAAGGAAACGGCCAACTTGATTAACTAAAACTTCTGGTACTTGGCCTACGCCACCGTTTACCTCTTTATGAAGATATTCAGAAGTGGTATAAAGGTCATGTGTTGATTTATTAATCACGATTTCCGAGAGGTCATCGGGTTACTGATGGTGTCCACATTTATGCACAAAGCAGATTTTTTTACTTCTTCTATTTATTCTTTGACCATACAAAAGTATTCACACCGAGCGTGGTGATGTAACGGATAGCGTTCTGGCCTTGCATTCGGGAGGACGGCGGTTCTAAATCCAGATTTGGGTTTTCCATGGTTTCCCCAAATTACTCCAGGTGAATGCAGGGATGCTTCATTCAAAAAGGCCATGGCCGAATTCCTTCCGATTCCTTGCCCCCCCATCCTTTCCCGTCTCTATAAACCTCGCTGTTAAAAGACGTTAAGCAGTTAAAAAAAAGAGTATTCACTGTTCCGAAGGCCTTTACATGAGTGCCACTGAATTGGGATCTTAAATCTAGTTCACCACGGTTCTGCCTGTATATGATATGTTGTCGAAACGTTCTACTGTGGAAAAACTCCTGCTTTATTTGATTCAGCTTATTCTGTCATTAATGGACGTAAAATAAGAGCTTCATGTCTGAAAAATACGAACTCGTCCCCTGGTTAAATTAATCGGTGTCTCAGTACACTGAAAATCTTTTTCCTTCTCTTTATCTACAACACATAGAAAAAGAGAGAACTATCATAACGTAAATAAGAGGAATTGGTATCCAGTAACTGCAATATTTGTGTAGATATAGAAATATAAATTTCATTTTCTGTTATTCGATAGGAGTTGTGCGTGTTGACGTTTGTTTTGCAGTTTGTTGTCGTGGACGGTATGCTGGAGGGGTACCAGCAGCTGGCGTCTGGCACCGCGGCGGCAGCTGCGTTGGACGAGCGTACAGCCCGCTATCTGCTGCGACCGACGCTGCACCTGGCGGCAGAGTGCCTGGTGCCCTCCTATGAGGTCTACGCCGTGGCCCGCGGCAGCGCGCTCACGGCTGCGCTCGACCGCGCCGTGTCGTCGGCTGGTCGAGGCGGGACTGCCTCAGTTCTGGCGCGAGCAGAACACGACTCAGCGGCGAGAGTCGGCCGCGGCTGTCGAGGCCTTCACGCTGCATCATCTAGCAGCCGCCTTCGTCACGCTCATGATAGCACACACCGTCGCTACCGCTGTCTTCATCGCAGAGACAGTAAAAGCTAGACGGGTAAAACATATCTGCACTCATAGCCCAAGTGAATTCGATGTAGGATCAGAAGACGTTGAACTTTCCCTACAGCACAATAATCATAACCCGAACATACGGTAGGCTGACGAAACGGTCGTAACTAAGAACTGCCAGCTTGCATAATCTGTTTGCCGTATGAGGTTCTAATAGTGTTGCAAAAAATATGTTGTTTTTTCTGACTTGAAAAAAAAAAACATGGAAAAAACTAAAAAAAAAATTTTTTTTTCTGGGACATGTTTTTTCTTCATAACTACTAAATCTCAAATTTGTAAGGCATTTATCGTTTAATATGACTGTTTTAGAGTTATACTAAGTACTTATCTTAATTTTTAAATCTACTATATTTTTCTGGTTCAGTAGAAAAAAAAATACGAAAATATTCGCAATATTGTCTGAAGTTTTTTTTACGAACGGGGACTCCCCGAAAAGGCTAGGTTCCGCGAGAAGGAATCTTCGTTCCTCGTTGTTTGGATTGATACTAGCTATTTGAACTAGTGCTGCCAGCCCTACGAATTTATCTGTAGACCTACAGATCTCTTAAAAAATTAGGAATTTTAAATTTATCTACCGCTTTTTGCCTCTTTTTATTACTTATTTTGCTTTCCTTATATTCGTATACTTGTTACACTCTCAGCGTATAGTCATACTGAGTCACTAAGTTGTCAGTAATTATGAATCGTTTCTTTACAACCGTTGGCGTAAACCAACGATTGAAAAGAAATAAAGCTCCTATTTTGTATGACAATACATTTAAATTCAAACTTAAAAGACCGTAATTCGGAACTATCCTGCGCAGTATTTATGCACAATTTAAAAAATTTTGTGTACAGTACAAGAACAACCAGTAAAAGAAAATGTAACAATTTCTGAAGTTATGGATCTATAGGAGACAGAAGAAGAAACAGAAAATTCCGACACCGACCGAACTAGTGTTGGTAGTGCTGATACTAGTGAATTTGGTACTGACATAGAGGATGAATAAAATTATGTTACCTATATAGATACATTTATGAATCATTATGTAAGACATTATATGATTCAGTAAGATTTAAAACACACATGTAAAATGTAAGTTCCGTAAATAAAACTATAATTTATCAAATATATTGTTTTCTTGAAAAAAAAAATTAAAAAAAATTAAAAAAAAAACAAGGGTGCTGAGTTTTATTAATGTTTTTTTTCACAAAGCTGAAAATTTTTTTTTTTTTTTTTTTGCAACACCAGTTTCTCCTCTAATAGTTGATTTCTCTTATACCTTCGATGCCCAGTGTACATGTCTGTGATAGCAATACGGTTTGGTCCTATGTATAGATTTGACAAATACATATACTTCAGACCTACTCGCTAAGTCGACAAGAACTCTAGTAATAGTTTCTAAGAACCTTCGAGTGATCCTCACTCTAATAAAATGGCTTATTGTAGAGGTAAATACACAAGTTAACTTTTCTTTCAGAAGCAATAACTTATAATTTCTCCAGTTATCCTCGAGGTGTAAGTTTTTCCACGGCATTGACATAACTTCTCTGAAATTTTCTTTCCGCTCCTGAAACGACCTTAGCCGATTGGAGCCCAGGTGTTGGAAGAAATCTGTGTGACGGGGACTTGACTGCCAGGACAGAAAGGTGGTTTTGCACAATTTATAATCACCAGACTATGTACCAAAGGCCAGGCTTATGTCCCAAACGTTTCCGTAGTGAGTGTGGGATGAAAGCATACGGCACTGTTGTTAGTCCAACGCATAAGTAAACTTGGCGGCCGCCTTGCAATTTTGCGGAAGAGTAGATCAGAGAACGTGTTAAGAATCTCTCTTCCTCATTTTGCGTTTATTAAAAAAGCAGTCATTTCCATTAAACAATACTCTTTCTATATTGGCAAGGGGAAACCATCCCTGTCAAAATTGCTAAAACGGTTGTCATGGAGGAGAAACACCATTAACGCCTGCGTCACCGAATATGGAGATCATAATCATCTCTGTGTTCTCTACTTAAGATGTTCCCAACCATCTGTCCCAAGCATATTATTTAGTGCTCTGTCCCCAATACCATCAGCAGCCATCTCTTATCTAAAACAATAATTTCGTGCCTCTCATGTCTATTTTATCGGGGTCTATCCCAACTATAAATGTTCTATTTCTGCTTTTGGCTGTCGAAGACCTTTCCACTACTACACTAACTATATATTACGTTTCTCTGTAAACGACGGTTCCAGAAGGGCAAATCATTGATTTATATCAGTTATACTAATCGTTTTCGCTTCAGACCATCCTAAATCCTCATTTTGAATCCACTAAATTCAAAGTCTACGTGATCTGCTTAGCATCTTCATTTAAATGAAAGTTCGTTTCCTCTTCACATTTAACATCAGATACCGCGTCTACATAATTTCACCTTAACCGCATTCACGAGGGATTTCCTTTTTTGGTATGCACTGTCTTCATTATGTAGAGGAAGATTCACCTCGCATACGAATTTAACATTCAATCTTGTTTGGATTTGTGGCAGTACAATTTCGTAAAATTTTCTTGCAGGCAAACTGTATGTACAATACTGGAGTTTGTCTGTGTGTCATTAACAAACATAAACTTTCCGAATTAGTGGCAGTTTCAAGGAGAGGTAGAAATAAATGTTGCGGACAAACGTTTTTAAAACAAACAACAAAAATTCATTAGGGTAGCAGATCCAAGAAATAGCAAAAACAAGACTCCTCCAAAGCTTTCTCCTTCATACCCAAACATTTGTTTTGATAGTTTAGCTGTGAATCAACAGTACAAGTCTGAAATTCCGCGTCACAATTTCATGGCACAGTTAGTCCACAATAAATCTGTATAGTTGGTATTTCTTCCAAAGTTAATGGAGAAACGGTTACCTCTTAGCTAAATGAAATGAGCTGCTTTTTATGCACCAAGTTATTTCAAAGTGATCCTTATACTTTTTAGCTCATATATAAACGAAGTAACTCTTTGAACTGTTGTTTACAAAGCATAGTCCATATTCTGCGTAATTTTTTTAGTAAAAATTATTTCAAAAGGAAATTTGTTGTAGATACATGGTTTCGTATAGTTTGTCAAAGTTGCTAGCGTACGCTTACCAAACCATTTCAATATGGAATAAGTAGGGGAAGTTGGCAGTTCACATTGTGTTTTCAACCGTCGCTGATTTTCAGAGGGTGGCTACGTCGCTCTACCACAACAGGTGTGGTTCATTGTATGTGTTTTGTGACGCTCTGTTTTCGGCGAGTCTCCTCATATCCTTCACTCTGAAGTGCGTTCGGGATGAAGATTTGGTGACTTCAATCCGAGCAGCGGCCAATCTCTCCAAGCAGAAGGTCACTGTGGAGGCAGCCAGGCCAACAGCTAGCATCCAAAATGCGGCCTACAACAAAAACATAGGCAAAACATTCTTAAAAGCTGCTAACTTCAGTAACAATTCGCTAGAATGCCTCTACAACGTAACGGGTCGATGTTAATCTACCACTCCTTATTATACACTAATATGATTGCAAGTGTGAGGAGATTTCGCTTTTTTCCCGAAGGAGATAATGTATTTAAAATGTAATAACAGTGTTAAATTACTGTTTCGATGTCGGTGGATATTCACTTTTTCGATTATTTTGAGGCTATTAGCTCTACTCTAGACATTTCGTCCTTTTTTTTTTTATGGAGCAGCCGAACAGAATTCATAATTTTTATTTCATTTCAATTGCAATGAAGCCCCGGTGGCAATGTCTCTACACCAGCCCACCGTTCCTATGTCTTGATTTCTTTCTTTCTTTCTTTCCTTTTCCGTCCCTTTTTTCCTCCCCACCTACCTACGACTATCCTTTACGAATTACAATTTTCAAATACTTTTTGGTAATCTTCGTTTATTTCCCTTCGTAAATTTAGTAAATTTTTCCAGTCATTCTACAAAAGAAAACTTTTCCACTTCCTTTCACTTGAATTCAAGAGCCAGCTTATGATTATGGCCATCTCTTCCCCCCCATGTAGAACTACTATCCTTATTTCATTTAATGTAATTTAATTGAAATAGAGTGCATGCTATGATGGCCATTTCCTTACCCGCAAATTTTTCCCCTTCCTCGTTTTTTTTGTCTTAATTTCTTAGTCAGTGTATAATATCTCTATCCAGCCACTTACCTTTGTCGTATACAAATTTTAATTTAACTTACAGCTTTTGATTCGTGTTTTTGTGGCAGTGATACAGCCAGTAAAAAAATTATCTGATATTAAATTAATTCTATGTTCAGGAACCTTGCGTGAATTTATTGATGCAAAAATAAAAATTTCAGAAAATACTTCTCTCTATTTTTAGTACTGTAATAATTGTAATCAATTTATAGTTCATATATCTGAAACGAAAGCGTATCTCTATTTCTAAAATTTAAAGTGTGGATGTTTGTTTCTAGTTAGAATCCATACCTTTCCACCGATTTTTACCATATTTCTCACAGTTTATCTTATCAGTCAGGTGAGTAATACTACTATCTGACAACTTGATTCCTGAGACTCCTCACCGGATTCACCCTAAAATCTATATTGCGGGAAGACCATTCAAAAATATACTTTAAGAGAACAGAAATTTTTATATTATCTCTAAAGAAAGGTACGCTCAACAAGTTAGTGTTATCTCGAGTTCTTAGTAACCTCAGTCAACGATTGCACTTTAAAAGAAAAAACATTATTATAACTGTGTTACGAGGAAACGTGTTTAGCACACAATAAAGATTAAGTATAGTGGAATGATGAAAAGTTCTAACATTGCTAGGAAATAAATACTACACAATTTATAGCCTGCTTTTCAAAAACATTCTATGAGATTAGTTCTAGTAAATGTTGCATGGTAACTGTGTCTACCTGGTGAAACCATAGCTCAGCCAACAGAACGCATTTTTTACTAGTTAATATTGATTAATTTTGGTAGCAACATTAGATGTCACTTGTACCAAAAAATAGGCATCCATTTAGGCTCACAGCATTGGAGGACAACATTAAGGACTGTAGGGACAGCAGACTCATATAGTATGCCATCTTCTCGTCAAAAATTGGAATTGACAGCTATGTCTTCATTGTTATTGCTGTAACGCTTTTAATTTTTTTTTTTTTTTTAATTTAATTTAATTGCAATGGAGCACAGGCTCCGGTGGCAATTTCCCTACACAGCTATCTTCCCCCTATCCTGCACCCACCTACATTTGCCCTCTACAAATTTAATGTGCATTAACCCTGTAAGAACTAATGTATATCATTTTCTGCTGGATGTAGCTTTCTGAATCACACGACGGAAAAATTAACGCGGGTGACTGATGTTATGGAACGGATAAAACGTCATACTCTATCATTTAAGGAAAAAGTATAACATCCATAAATTCAAGTTGAATTGAATTGTGATGGACCGCATGCTTCGGTGGCAACTTCCCTAGTCATCTAATTACCCCTTTCTTATTTTTTTTATTATTAACTTATATACTTTGATTGTTAAAGTCATCCATCCATCTACTTTTGCCATATACGAATTTTAACCTTAAATTCCTTCAGTTATAAAAATTCGGCTTGGTAATAAAGTAGTAAAAAATTCCTTAGTCAAGAAGAAGTCCCATATTCAAAGAGGAATAACAATAGCATATATTTATTCAGTTATACGATACCAAATTATACGTGACAAAGCCATGTCTGTAGTGAGCATATAAAATAGTTTAAGTTACTGGAATGACATTGGCTGGACCTTATTTCATATCTAGAGCTATCCCATCAAGAGAGAGTCAACTTGAATCTCTTACCTGGACACAGTAACTATGTCATCGAGGAACCGCTTTGTCTCAGATACAATTTACCATTTACCTACCAAGCAGGTACATCCTGCTACTATGCCTAAGAATACTTTCCTTTTCACTTGAAGAACAGTAATAATCGTTTATGAGCTTCGACTGTGCCGTCTCTGCGTCCGGAAAGTGTCAGGAGACAAACGTTATAAGAGTAATTCGTGGGCTGCTCGGTGGTCAGAAGATGTCATAATATTAGCAATATCAGCAATAGTTTCGTATTTACTCAGCAGCTGTAAATAGGGCTGGTATTCTGGAGCTAAATTTTTCCTGTTTCTGTAAATTAAAGACTGAACAAATTCAAGAGACTGCAGGTAATTAAAAATTTAGATCATTTATCATAAAGGATACTTTTTAAAATATTTTTCATCAATACAAGAAATATTATTATATATATAATCCACAAACTATAAATATATTTCGGAAATTTTTTCCAGTTTTATTATCTAATCTAGCAGAGTGCACAGCGTTGACTGGTGTAGTTGGGGCTGATTCACACTTGCAGCATTTCTAGTCACCCAATGAGAAATATGTGAACCAAATTCCATGCAATTTGTACTACCCGTCTTTTGAGTGAGACTTCTATGCGCTTTGGACGTTTTCCGTCATCATCATCAGTCAATTCAATCAACGAATGATGTGGCCTCTTAGAGTTATGAGTTCAGATAGAGCTTGAGCGGTCTTCTACAGGACGAACGATCTTGGGCGATCCTCTGCCAGTTAACTCCAACAACCCTGTGTATGTCCTGGTCCCATCGGTCTGGTGTTCTTCCTCTCAGTCTCTGATGATCTCTTGGACTCCACTCTAACACTGCTTTCGTCCATCTGAGTAACATGGCTGGCCCACTCCCACTGGAGGCTGTCTTCTTTAAAGTAAAATGCCTGCGAACCCTGTGGCTGATCTAATATCGGTTGCTCTCTTGTCTTTTCTAGTTAAATCTCGCTCTCCTTTTCTAAGATTTCCTTTCATAAATCTGATTAATGTCCAGGTCTCACTGCCGTCAGTACAGGAAGAACGCATTAGTAGTAAACTATTTGCTTTAAATTTGTGGGCATATTATATTTGTGATAGCGGAATGCCACCCAAAACCATACCAGCTTGATGCGAAAGAAGATTTCAGGCCTTACATATCCTCTCATAATTACAAGCAGTCCAAGATAAATGTACTCGCTGACATTTTCTAAACATTTATTGTTTATGTCATCAGCGAATCTTAAGTTGTTAAGTCTTCTGCCATTGTTTGTAATTCCTTTTTCTGCTCATTCTAACTTTGATATTGCCACCTGAAAGAGAGCTGAAAATATTTTCGGAGAGATGGGATCAACTTGCTTAAAGCCGCTTTCGATGCAGAAATCTGCAGTTGCTTCCATAATACTGACAAAGGCTGAGGAGTTGCCATGGATGTTATGGGGCACTCTGATATAAGCTGTGTTGGCATGTTGGCTAATGCTTGCAGAACAGCCTTGTGGCTTATTGAATCAAATGCCTTTTCGAATTCTATAAAAGCTACAGAATGAGGCATCTGGTATTCGTTTACACGGCTAATTAGTTTTGTCAAGGCCCGAATATGATCGATTGTGCTGAAGCTACTGCGGAATTCTGCTTGCTCAATGGGTTGGACAGAATCACGGAAGGAACTGATTCGGTTCAACCAGACCTTTGAAAAAACTTTGTACAGAACAGATAAGCATAAAGGTCGATAGTTTTTGATGTTGTGAATACTGCCTTTCTTGTGCTGCAGAATGATTTTAATTTTAGTCCATGATAAAGGGATTGCAGCATTGCGCAGGCAGGAATACAGGACTTTAGCCAAGTGTTCAGACGTTATACTAGAACAAACATATTTTGAATTGTATGATGAATACATACATTAGCAGTAAATCTTGACTGCAATAGTGAAAAGTCAGAAAGAGTGTAGTTGTTAGGTATTTTCTGACCTTCGACCAGAGTTGGCGGTATCTCACCTGCAGGTGGTCCATGGTGAGCGTGATGGGCTCGCCGGATGATTCCCCCGCCCTGGCGCCTGTTTCGCGCCCCTCCTGGTCGGCAGCCCACTTGGCCACGAGTCCCAGCTCGGTGGCGCGCTGGTCCAGGCGGCGCAGGTGCCTCAGGAAGGGCGAGTTGGCCCGCATGGCACGGGCTGCTAGCCCCGGCACCAGACACTCTCGCACGAGGTGCAGGCGGCCCGCGGTCGTGACGTTCCCAACCACCATGCGGCCCACACCAACCTGGCAGGCACAGTGTCGTATCAACACCCACTGTTTCTTCTCACACACTTTAATGATGATACAAGCGATTACATTCCCATTTTAGTTAACAGAATATATTTTTGAAGTAAAAATCAACAGAAATGGATGCATAAAATATCAGGAAACTTCAGCTAACTGTTTCCGGTATTCGTGTATCTACTTTTGAATACTGTATTCATTCATGATCCATTTTTTACAACTTTGCTCAAAACAAGTAAAATTTGTATGGAATTAGAAAATGCTATACTTTACGATTAAAATATCTTTTAACAAAGTAACTATTTAGACGCTAGTTTCAATGTTCCAATTATATATAAAAAACATTAATTCCTATCCTACTTTGATGAAATCTTCTATTCACAATTTCATTTAAAGCATTCAGTCTCATTATAACAGGGCAGAAATTGCATTCTTTTTATTCGCTCTTCTTAAACATGGCTACTAATTTTTTGGGTAGTGTATATTACACGTCGTGTTCATGATTCGGTGGTGTATGTATTATCCAGGAATAACTTCCTTGTGACAGATTTAATGCACGGAAAATATGATAGTGAACAGTATTCTAAAGTGAAGAGTGACCGAAGTAATTACTTATTTCAGCAGGAGTGAGCGATATTTGATTAACTTTAAATTAATCAGCCTTATATTTGGAAGAAGAACAAACTTATGGTTAAATTGTTTGAGCAGAAATTCTTTCACATCACCACGTTTCTCCATGACGACAGAATGTGTAATCACACTCTTGTAGTGGTGTGTGTATAGTATTGATAATGAGTCTGCTGGTCTTATTCGCGTCTTTCTGAAGGATAGGCCATTATTGCAGGCACCAGGTTTTACTTTCTCTTATTTCAACCCAACTAACAATGTCGTCATCTGTATGCTGTATACACTATACAATAACACTATAACCGTACATATGCAATTGAAATTTCAGGTATGCCTTACGACACACCTTCCAGACTATTTTCGCAGATTAGGATGCTTGCCTTCTGATGTATGCTACTAATTCAATGAAGACTTTTGACGATATAAAGGAATGAAATTTCACCTTACTCTGCCGCTTTACTTAAATGGCTACATACGCTCTAAGCTTTTTGAAGAAAAAAAAAAAACTAATAGCATGGGCTCCGGGAGGGGGGTGCAAGGGGAAGCAAGTTCACCCCCCCCCCTCCCTGTTATGAAAGAAAATACACAGAAAAAGATTAAGAAACAAAAATTCTATTATTAAATTCATTGTTTGAATAATAACTTAAGACACCTAGGTTGTTGTCCAAATTTGTTCAACAACCTGTTAATAAATCCAGTATCGTTAGTTAATAAGTAATAAGTGTTATATATAATGTATTTTTAAAAAAACAGATGCACTCCCCTTAAAGTAATCCTGCCGGCGCCCATGACTAATAGTTAGTAAGTTATCGTTCTACATATCTTCGTCATCATTATTTATACCCGATTGCTTTTTATGTAGCAGTCTTTACACACATAAAAATATAACTACCGCGACGAAGGAAGCAGCTATATCTCAGAATGAAGCAGCTTCGAAGTGACTATAAAGATTTGAGAGTAATGGAAGGAAGGACAGTACCCCCAAGACGGCAGCATATCTGTGGGGCATCTTGAGCACTGGGTCGACTGTGTCTGGACCCCTGGTCCGCACCACGAACTTGACTCGCAGGCGGTCGATGATGTCGCCAGCTCGCGAAGACGTCGCCATAGTAGAGACGAGCGGGTGCAGTATCAGGCGCAGCCCAGACGCGTCCAGGGCGCTCAGGGTGTCGATGTCCTTGCCGTACTGCGGTACCGTCAGGTAACTCGTCAGCGAACCCTGCCACATCACAATACACGTATATTCAGGGTGTCCCATATGCAGAGGAAAAACAAAGAGCAGGTGGAAAACATAAAAACGATTCAGAATTGCATTGCACCGTAACCAGTAGCCGGAAACGTTATTGGAAAGTGATTGCACAGTTACAAACCAGGCGTGGTGGGTGAGCGGTTAATGCTGTGGCCTAACATTCGGGAGGACGTGGGTTCGAATCCCCGTCCGGGCATCCAGATTTGGGTTTTCCATGGTTTCCCCGAATCACTCCAGGCGAATTCTGAGATGCTTCCCTCAAAAGGCCATGGTCGACTTTCTTCCCGTTCCTTTTCACAAGTCTCATCCCGCCCCTAATGACATCGACGTCGACGAGGCGTAAAGCCATAAGTAAATAAAAACACTTGTAAAACATTTATTCCATTTGATAATGTTACAGGAGATGTTCGACGCTTCCACCATTACTTTCGATGTATGCCTAAGAACGGTTACACCCTGGGAGGTTTCTGCCGCGGCGGAAAATTTACCGTTGCTGTTGTTACAGTGGTGGCGCGAGGGATCAAATGAGTGCTTGGTTAAACACTGGGCGGCAGGGAAAACCCGCGGCAGAGTTGCCGTCGACGTTAAGTATGCTGCCCCGCGCTGCCGCTACATTCGAAGGCAATTTTGCCGCCGCAGTCCAGAGATTGGCCCATGTGGCCAGATAGGCGCTTACACACTCGGCGGATTTTTAACTGCTTACGCGCTTTCACTCTGTGTAAAGTTAACATTCTTTTTTTAAATTTAAAAATCGTAAACTGAGTTAAGTGGTGATAGATTACGATCTTCTCATTTCGTAATACAATAGAGGCCAGTTTTATTGGACAAAACATTAGATTCTTTTAAAGATCGCGGAACGCTTGGAAAGAAGTGTACCTTGAAATTAGTAATAATTTTGTCGAACTGAAAAATGAGGAAAAATGCCTTTGGATAGTAAACTTTTGATCACATATTTACATAAATTTTTACAGCTTCAACTAGAGATTAAAAAATGTTGAGTCACATTTTATAGAAAGATTTTGATGTTTAATACCGTA
>JARYHS010014473.1:0-22026 GCA_031002005.1 Vandiemenella viatica
CCGTTTATCGCCTATAGTAGCTGCGACAGCGAAAAACACGGCTAGTGGTGTTTTTGTCCGTAGGAAGGGATGTGTTTTTTTTATTCCTAGCCATTTAAGGCAATTTTTTCTTGTATTTTTGACCGAGAGTCCTCGATAAGTTATTGACATTCAAAAGTAACAGAGTTTCGACTTGCCGCGCACTCTGCCTATGTCGCGGCTAACAAGTCTATGGTATTGCGTTTCGACGTGGGCAACGGCCAAGGCGCCGGTCACTGCGAGTTTCACGCTGATGAGGTTCCTCTAAAATGAATCACCGTTGGTTGTTAGGCTCAGTATTTGGGTAAAAAGATACTATTTTAACCCCAGCAACCGTTCGGCAGGCGACTGTGTGTTTGTCGCGTGGAACTACGATCTGGGGCATGCGGTGTTGAATAAGTCGGACACAACGTCCAAACTTGGATTAGCACGTTTCATTCTTCATAAGTCAGTGTAACTCTGGTGATGTGTCCTACTTTTTTGAGTACCACAACCGGTTCAAAATCATGCTTAGACGTTAACTCTATCGAAATTGTTATATGCAAGGGGCGGGATGCTTCATTCAAAAGGCCATGGAAAAGACGTAAATTGTATGAATTACATGTTTGCTCACGCTTTTTTTCATGACAATAACATGCAGAGTCTAAACACACATAACGTTACCATCATTATAGACACGTCAGAGGAAGTGCACAGGGTGATAACTATACATACTAGCCTAGTGTTTGTACCAAAAGAGGTGAAACAACGTATATGCATGCAGAAACTGACTTAACGCAGGTACACGGAAGGCAGTCTGCGTTTAAAGACATTGGCTCTCGCTCTCTCTCACATACACGCATAACGTTACCATCATTATAGACACGTCAGAGGAAGTGCACAGTCGGAAAAAGATCATGAAAACAGGTAAAACATCACCACAATTATGTCACTTCACTATACGAAAGATGTCATCGGTTTACATGGTTAGAAGGTGTCCATCATGCCATACGATGTGTATTGAGTGCATCCACCAAAATAGAAAAAAAACGTGCGACATGATGCGCTGTTCCATCATAAATGAAACTCATTCTGTTCACGGCCCGATATGACATCGGACAACTTGAGTAGTACATCAGATATACCTGTCGAAAGTCACACTAAAGTACTGAAGTTGAACTAAACAGAGCATGCAGAAGATGAGAACATCACAAGTTTCATTAAACAACTCGACCCTCCACAAGGCCGAAACTTAATGGGCTCAATACCAGATGAAACATAAATTATGTTAGATATCAGTTAGTATGTGCCACTTTCGATGAATTTCATTTATATAGGAAAATATTGTTTAAAAAATTATGGCACTTTCTGAGACAGAACTTATGTTGAAGTCTGGTTAATACAGAATGTTAAAGTGTTTGTTATAGTTGGTTAGAGTAAATTCAGGTTAGGTTATTTCAACTCACCTTCTCATGGTGCCACTGATACATGGAAATCCAAAAGTGTTTGCTGAGGCGGCTTGGGCCCCACCGCGGCCTAAGAAGACCGGTATTTTGCGCGGCCTAAAAAGACCGATATTTTGCGCGACGGTTATCCGGCTACAACGCGTTTGTATTTTTCTACGCAGCAGCTGCTTACTGTGGGGCCCAAGCCACCTCAGCAAACACTTTTGGATTTCCATGTATCAGTGGCACCATGAGAAGGTGAGTTGAAATAACCTAACCTGAATTTACTCTAACCAACTATAACAAACACTTTAACATTCTGTATTAACCAGACTTCAACATAAGTTCTGTCTCAGAAAGTGCCATAATTTTTTAAACAATATTTTCCTATATTTGACCAGTATTCGCGAATTTTTATCTATTTTTGCACTTTTTAAATGAAATTCATCGAAAGTGGCACATACTAACTGATATCTAACATAATTTATGTTTCATCTGGTATTGAGCCCATTAAGTTTCGGCCTTGTGGAGGGTCGAGTTGTTTAATGAAACTTGTGATGTTCTCATCTTCTGCATGCTCTGTTTAGTTCAACTTCAGTACTTTAGTGTGACTTTCGACAGGTATATCTGATGTACTACTCAAGTTGTCCGATGTCATATCGGGCCGTGAACAGAATGAGTTTCATTTATGATGGAACAGCGCATCATGTCGCACGTTTTTTTTCTATTTTGGTGGATGCACTCAATACACATCGTATGGCATGATGGACACCTTCTAACCATGTAAACCGATGACATTTCGTATAGTGAAGTGACATAATTGTGGTGATGTTTTACCTGTTTTCATGATCTTTTTCCGACTGTGCACTTCCTCTGACGTGTCTATAATGATGGTAACGTTATGCGTGTATGTGAGAGAGAGCGAGAGCCAATGTCTTTAAACGCAGACTGCCTTCCGTTAAGTCAGTTTCTGCATGCATATACGTTGTTTCACCTCTTTTGGTACAAACACTAGGCTAGTATGTATAGTTATCACCCTGTGCACTTCCTCTGACGTGTCTATAATGATGGTAACGTTATGTGTAGACTCTGCATGTTATTGTCATGAAAATAAAGCGTGAGCAAACATGTAATTCATACAATTTACGTCTTTTCCATGGCCTTTTGAATGAAGCATCCCGCCCCTTGCATATAACAATTTCGATAGAGTTAACGTCTAAGCATGATTTTGAACCGGTTGTGGTACTCAAAAAAGTAGGACACATCACCAGAGTTACACTGACTTATGAAGAATGAAACGTGCTAATCCAAGTTTGGACGTTGTGTCCGACTTATTCAACACCGCATGCCCCAGATCGTAGTTCCACGCGACAAACACACAGTCGCCTGCCGAACGGTTGCTGGGGTTAAAATAGTATCTTTTTACCCAAATACTGAGCCTAACAACCAACGGTGATTCATTTTAGAGGAACCTCATCAGCGTGAAACTCGCAGTGACCGGCGCCTTGGCCGTTGCCCACGTCGAAACGCAATACCATAGACTTGTTAGCCGCGACATAGGCAGAGTGCGCGGCAAGTCGAAACTCTGTTACTTTTGAATGTCAATAACTTATCGAGGACTCTCGGTCAAAAATACAAGAAAAAATTGCCTTAAATGGCTAGGAATAAAAAAAACATCCCTTCCTACGGACAAAAACACCACTAGCCGTGTTTTTCGCTGTCGCAGCTACTATAGGCGATAAACGGCTATATGCGTCTAAAGTGGTACTACAACAGATTCTAATGAACAGCCGGATCGGAATTGAAACTCTCCACCTCCACATTACACCAACCTAAAAAAAAAAAAAAAAAAAAAAAAAAAAAAAAAAAAAAAAAAAAAAAAAAAAAAAAAACTCACCTACCGGGCACGGTAGTTATATCGGCATATAAAAAATTAATCTGAAAGGAGTACTGCACGGGGGCGATCCCGACACTAGCCTCGAGTGATTTTTGGGAAACGAAAGAAAATCTGACTCTAAAACGGTGCTGCATATCGAACGATATATCCGAACGTTACTGCTCACCCACCAGGCTCGGTATTCTATGATCCTCTTGACTTTCGACATCCGATGCACGTTTTCGATGATAATAATAATAACATCGTCACTGTTATATAGCTAACGTTCAGACTGTTAGAAATTGTGTAAAATCTTTCGTAGTAATCTTGGGGGATACTACAGCACGAATATAAAACTTTGTCTCGTAACGTTTTTAGACTGGTTTGTGGAGGAGATATTACTCTAACTTCCCTTGTTCAGAACTGACTTTGCTGATGTTGTGATAAGCCAGTCGTCTCTACGCATTCAATATAACCTACATCTCCAACAACTGCTGATTCATTACTTTGCTTTAAAAACTCACACATCAGGGTAGATATTCAGACCGGCATACAAGCAATAACTCTGAAAAGAAGACGAGTGGAATGCATTGAAGAAAGAACATGGAATCACCTGTATGACACTGCAGAACATTAAAAATTCGCCAACCAGTCTCAAAAATTAAACCTGCATCGTCTGAAACGTGGACGAATGTAATCATTTCTGCACTGATCAGCATTTAGTCTGCAATAGAAAATATTAACGGTAATTCTAAAGTAAATGAAAACGTACTGGGCTTAAGATTTTTTTTCTTTTTACTTATGGTTTTACGCCTCGTTGAAGTCGAGGTAATTAGAGGCGGGATGTGACTGGAGACAAGGAACGGGAAGGTATTCGACCATCGCCTTTTTGAAGGAAGCAACGATTTTGACGTCGTGTTTGGACGATAAACCTATCGTCAAACGCTTAGAATCACCAGCATTGAGCTGATACACAGACGAAAATAACAGTACCGGGCTGGCCATCTCTGTACACTGGCACTAGCAGTCCATTTGGGTAGTAATCAGGTCTAGTCCGTGGTGGTGGAGGTAAACGTGTTCAGTCATGTCCTTAGGTAAGGCTGTTACGACTGAAAAACTCTGACGCCAGACCATACATACCAAGCGACATTACATTTTATTTGAAAGTACTGAGAAGTAAGGATTTGTTGTCCGGAATTATGGAGAAGTGTTCTAGTGTTGTGTCAACGCGAGTTAAACATCGTGCTGTTATCGAATTTTTAACTGCTGACAAAGTGATTCCTACTGCGATTCATCGTCGTTTCAATGCTGTTTATACCGGAAGAACATTGTCACGCAAGACTCGATCATACAACCAAATCTACAGTGGAAGATCACCGCCTGGAAGGGCATAGAATTATATGGAAGAAAAAAATTATTGCAATATCGAAGTGCTTTTTAGAACGAAAAAATATGGAATCTAGAAATTTTCAAACACTCGAGGAACTTCAATAATCACGGCGGCTAAGATTTAAGTCAAATGTAAAAGTGTGCACCCGCGGACAAAAGCAGTCTAACATCAACATCTCTGGAGCAGCAAACGAGGTGGAGTAACCAGCCGTCAGCAGCTGATGCATCAGCGCGAAATAGCCCTGCGGAAGACCCGGGTTGTACGCCGAAAACGTTGGCAGTAGCAACACTGACGCAGCACTAATCCCAGAAAGGAATTTTAAAAAACCCTGAAATGTGCGATTTCCCTCATGCTGTAAGTTTTAAAATAATTATTCTGAATCTTCAATATCGATGTCATTTAGTTGGTACCACATTGAAAATAAAAGAAACTAACGATTCAAATTAAAATAGCAATTTTAATTATATTGTGGTATTATAAGCGGAATGTTAACATCACGTGCAATTCAAAAAGCTGTTTCTACTACATTAACTTTTTCATAGGCGTTTAAACCGAATTGGTCTTGAGCGTTTCTCGTTGACAGCTTGCCCTTATATTTTAACGCATGATAAAACACGAGATTGTTCATTATTTCTTACGTGACGTCTTAAATTCATAACATGTTCACGTCCTCCGAATTTTTACTCCTTTTTAAACTGTTAGTTCTAAAATTAAGACTGGTCGCATGACCTATAAGACTAAATGCTAAACAATATTTCGATTGATTTAGAAACTTTGTATTGTGCGCAGAATTTGACATAACGTGGAGTTTTAAGACTTTCAAGACAAAGAAAGACGCACACACACTTTAAACGATATTGTACCACAGAAAAGTTTTAAAAACCAAACCCATTATAATGCTTTCTTTATAAATCTGAAGACGCCACGACTTCTTAGCGTTGATTGTGCTGATCCCTTCAGGCTGAGTGTGTATCAGATTTTTTTACGTTGAATTGTCAAGAAATACCAATGCCAAGAACAGTGCCGTTAAAAACCTATGTCATTTTCGCCCTCAAACACTGCTCGGGAAGAGACAGAATTGTCCCCAAGTGAAACCGTTTTAAAAGCTCACTGTTAAATAATCCGGAAACTATTCACTGCCTGGAGCAGCACTTTCCATTCTTCATGCATAAGCACGATTATATTGTGTAACTTTTTCGAGTAGACCACTTGAAATTTCTGTTTCGTTACAAGTCCGATAGTGAGCGGCTTGGTATAACTAACATTTATGACAGAAAACAGAAGCACTTCAGAGTCATTACAGCAGGTTGAACTAGGCAGCTGGCGAATATGACCGTTGTATATAGGCAACAGGTGGATGTGGTGGCACAGGGATACCATTTTGAAGTATTCAGTACCACCACGACTATTGACTTACTCACCACAGTATGATACATCACCGAAAGTCGCGCAATTTTTGTATGGCTACATATTTCCCATGCAGCAGCGCCTATCCCCTGACCACCGTTTTGTGACGTCCCATTTGACGGTTGGCAGCTTCCTAATAATAAAAGATTAAGAGTTCGTGGCCGCGTGACATCTAACAGTTTGCAAAATTTAAACAAACTGGCTACATATTTCTTGTCGCATCTCGTAAAGTTGGAGTGAGATGGTGCCCTGTAAACTATACATTTATGAACACGTTCTAGACTTCAGAATTACGTTTGGTGCAATGCTTTGGAAGGCACTTTTGCTGCAAATGGTACAAGCATTCTTAGCCATAATGAAATATTTGTGTTGAATGTAGTCAGAAGCCGAGGGTAATGTCAAATTAAGCCTGCTGGAAACTTCCCAAATTGAAACTGCATAGAAAGCGAGAGCGCGTAGAGACGATGCAAATTAACGAAACAGTCCGCCACGCATACGACGAAGCCCCGACACATTGCCTCCGCGCGTTTTGTACTAAAATAATTTTCAATGGAGCTCACAGTTACAAGCGTTCGTCCTCATTAGAATTTTTACTAGAAATTCTTTCACCGTTTGAAATAAATTGTTCACATCGCACGACAAGTTTTTCCCTTTCCTCGACTCCCTTACGTATAAAAACTTTTCACTTTGTACCTGAAACATTGCTTTTTTTTTATTGCTTTACGCCTCGTCGACGGCTAAGGTCATTACAGGCGAGATGGGACTGGGGACAAGGGAAAACCATGGAAAACCCAAATCTGGATGCCCGGACGGGGATTCCCACCCGCGTCCTCCCGAATGCGAGGCGAGAACGTTAACCTTTAACCCACCACGCTCCGGTGAAACATTGTTCTCATTTCTTCTCCCAGCATCAGTCCAGGTCACATCGATGTATACCTTACATATACCACGACTCTTACCCACATTCCTGTCTTCCAAAGACAACTCAGCTCCTTTATTCATACACATTGTTTTGGTCTAAGTTGACAGCCGCAAACAAATCTAGCTGTTCTACTTTAACCCCTCTAACTACTTTATCTGATACACATGATGAGGGTCCCACATAATGTAGCAAAGGCCTTACAAAGGTTCTGTAGTATGTGCAGAAAGCAAACATTTATTAAATACTCCATGTTGCGAAATTTGTAGTATAGTGTGAAATATGAAACATGTATATGTGGTAAATGTTAACAAAGCTAAAATATCACTAACGAAAAAATGTGGAAAATCTCATGCATACGAGATGTATAGTTAGGTTTTAATTGGTCCAATTACAACTATTAGCATAACCACAGATTCTCATGAGAGTTCGTCTGTCTGATGGTTTTTTGGTCAGTTATGTTTGTGTGTGAGACCTAGTATGAGTATGGGAGTTACGATATTTGTCTGGCTGCAAACTGACGCCGGGTGGGGCTGCAGCTGCGAGGGAGCGATAATTAAGGGCTTCCGGGGTGTGGCGCAGCTGTGTGCATTCAATTACGAACCCGCATCCAGCAGCTGCGAGGGGAGCGATAATTCGAGTGTGGCGCAGCTGTGTGCATTCAATTACGAACCCGCATCCTGCGAGGGGAGCGATAATTGATGGCTTCCGGGTGTGGCGCAGCTGTGTGCATTCAATTACGAACCCGCATCCAGCAGCTGCGAGTGGAGCGATAATTGATGGCTTCCGGGTGTGGCGCAGCTGTGCGCATTCAATTACGAACCCGCATTCAATTAAACTCCCCTAGTTCCTCGGCTCCCCTCCGCTCCAAGGCGTGAGTCATAGCGGGATTTAGCATTAATTAAAATCAATTAGGGCTCCCCCGCAAATCAATTAAAATCAATTAGCCTCAATTAAAATCAATTAAAATTAATTAAAATCAATTAGCCTCAATTAAAATCAATTAGCCCCAATTAAAATCAATTAGCCTCAATTAAAATCAATTAGCCTCAATTAAAATCAATTAGCATTAATTAAAATCAATTAAAATCAATTAACATTAATTAGAAATAATTAAAATCAATTAAGAATCAATGAGGTGTTTTGGTCCGGGGTACGAGCTCACTCCCCCCTTCAGACACTACTGACATCATTAGTCGCAACTGAGGCGTGAAAATCCGCTACTTTCCCTCTAATACTCCGACAATTTAGTACCATTATCCTTAGCTGCTTCGTATTGTTATTTGTGGAGTCTAAAATAGCATTTTTCATACTCGCACTCTGACGGTAAACGGGTGAAGTAATTGGAGCTGTGATATTAAAATTATTCGCGCCATCCCTACCGGGACCAGCTTCTATGTTATCAGTACATCCTCTTCGGTGAAATGAAGGATCCTCGGGCCTCACGCTGTTCCTAAAAAATAATTCATATCAAGGCGGTTCCAAATTTTAGCAGCCACCTTGGACGCCATTCTAGGTGTGTAGTGGACGCCCGACCTGTCAAATGCGTCCCAGCTGGCAGCTATCATCGGACGAAGGTCGACGAAGCCCCCAGTTGTTTTTGCGACACAGCTCCTGCAAATTACTATTTAAATTAAAGATCTTCCACCACACAGCCTCCCCACAATCAACACGCGGCACCACACTGCAAATTGAGAACTGTAATGAAACTGAATTTTCCCGGGCGGCTTCATACGCCTTTCGGCCCAACTTGTCCATGGATTTAACTATATCTGGAACAGAAACACGACACGAGTCATTAGTGCCGACGTGCGCAGCTACTCTTAACTGACGGCAGTTCGATTCCCTAATCGAATGTGGAATGGCCTCGATGACACGTGGTACGGTTGCTCCTGAAAGAGAAACGGAATGAACGTTAGTATGAGGATCTGCACCGTTCTTCGTGGCTAATTCCCGTAGCGGTTTCTCCAGCCGTCGCACGTTGGAGCTGCCAATGACCAGTAAACCTTTTCCTGGCAAGGCTCGGGGTCTGCGGGTAAATCTTCCCTGCTGCTCTTCTGGGCCATTCGCGCTTGAATCTACAACTTCCTGCAACACAGAAAACGCGTTACTTAGGGGCAAGGTATCATTTTCCCTTCGGCTAATTGGGAATTTCGACGCCTTTCTCCGATCAACACGATGCCAGACGTTTTCTGCAACTGGAACCTGAAAATCAAAACTTGCCGGTTCCACTGCAGTTGGCTGCGGAATTTCTTCGACGCACTGCCGCTCCTCGTCTAGGATGCTCCATACCTGCGCTTGAAGAGACGCCATAGTATTAAGAATCTCCTCGAGAACCAGACGCCTACCAGAACACTTTTCTGATGACCACGTGTCTAATGCAACTATGACTGTCCACCTGTCAACACACCTTTCAGAACGTCTCCGCAAAATAACTATCCTTCTGCTCCATCTCAGCAAGTTTATACTAATGACGTCTCTTTGAGGTAAATTTACATCCTCCACCATTCTGACAATATGCTGGTGGGGGAGGTCACGTGACTGCATGCGCAACAAGCATGAAAAGCAGCGACTACTAGTAAGGCACCAATTCACTGCACTGCATCTAGTATGTCATACTTGATCCGGCTTCCTCAGTTTCACATCATATGGCGACGTTGAAAGTTGCAACCCAATGCACCTGACTGGCTGAAAACGTGGAGAATAATAGCCTCAACATCTCAAGAAACTCACACAAAGAACAACACGCAGCTACTGTACTGCATGAGGCTCGCCTTGAACATTTTTGCAGCCCGCGAGATTCATCACAATTTTACAAAATATATTTATTTTATAATGGCCGAAGTAGTGAGAACCAATGTATTAAAAAAAAATACGTAACTTGTACATCCATATATACACAAATTAACTGTCGAAATTATGAGAAAAAATTAGCTTTGTTTTTAAAATAATATTCTTGCGTATAATTTCAACGAAAGGGAAAATGACTCATCACTTAACAAGTTGAAGGCAGCGACAAGGGAAGAACATATATCACGAACACACAAATAAACTCAATATTTCGGTTATTAAACCTTATTCATGACGGAGAAAATGAGGTCATGAGGCTCGGGAGGTGTGCACACGCCGATGACTAGGTGGATTATCAATATGGCGGTGGGACTGAGATATTGTATATAAATATTCAACACTTTAAGGGCAAAAGTATCAATATTTCTGCAACGCGTTTTTCTGTCACGAGCCATTTAACTCCCTTGATATCTAAACGATATAGATAAATGAGGTATCATTTTAAGGAGTAAGGTCTCCACCGTAGTCACATCATTCTTGAAGAAAGGAATATCTCTGAATCTGACCCTTAAAGGTCAAAAGTAATAACTGTGAAAGTCGCGCGTGTGAGACAGTTCACAGCCAAGCCGCTAGATAGCAGCAGCACATGTCACAGAGATATTAATAAACTGCTTCACTAGCGTCAACTTTTGTTTCGTTCCTATTCCACAGTTGAAAAAAATGAGGTGAATCTTATCCTATTACAAGCCCCCTTACCTTAATATTCATTTTATTCTCGAAATTTTCGCCTGGGTCATCTAGTTAGGCTTTAATACTGATACGATGATTAAGTTCCCCCACTGTTCAGGAATATAGGAAATTTTTCAGGTCATTGAAGTGATCCAGGAGTTTATATTTGACAGTTTCGGGGGAACAGGTGATCATATCAGTCCCTGGAGCCATGTCCTCCTCACTGAAGGCGCAATGGAGCTCACGCAGACAAAGGAAAAACGGGCCTCCCGATGTGCTAGTGTTTCCATTGTGCTCCTGTTGAGTGATATGCTATTATATCCAGGGGTAGGGATAGAGGCGCCATCAGGGGTAGTAGCTGTTCCCCATCTGATGGTCTGCGTTGATGCTGTTAGGATGTGACGTAATACTTAATGCTGCCTCAGAAGCATTTTTCCTGCTGATTGTGTTTCTCGCCTCCACAGATGTTTGCCTTAGAGCTCTGAAGGTTACAATCACTAAGCACATATCGTTCTGCACATATTGGTGGTGAGGCGCTATCTTGTAATGACTCTTGAATTTTTCCTTGTCCAGCACGGTTTTCTGTTGTTCCTACTCCTTTTTTTTCTTATTGCTTTACGCCTCGTCGACGGCTAAGGTCATTAGAGGCGACATGGGACTGGGGACAAGGAACGGGAAGGAATTCGGCCATGGCCTTTTTGAACGAGGCATCCCGGCATTCGCCTGGAGTGATTTGGGTAAACTATGGAAAACTCTAATCTGGATGCCCGGACGGGGAAACGAACCCGCGTCCTCCCGAATGCGAGGTCAGAGCGTTAACCGTTCACCCACCACGCTCGGTTTCCTGCTCCTACCGCTTGCTGTGGGCACTGGGATACACCCTCCACCGGCATCAGCTATTGTCTCATCCAGTTCATTGTATCGGCGTTGTAAGTAATCCGTAACTCTGTCTCGTTGGCCCAGTGGTGAGTTGGTTATTTCTTGATAGAGGGCCCAGTACGTTGTTGATGGGATATGATTTGAGTTCACTTCCTAGGACAGGGATGGCGAACTTTTATTGATCTACGTGCCATTTTTTCAAAAGAAATGTTGAATGAAGCCATGACGTGCCGTCAAACCATCATGACTTAGTGATTAATGAGAAAATAAATAAAACTAAATACTATCACCTGAAAACTTTATATTTTCAACCTGAAATTTACAATTTTTTTACTAAGCAGTAGTAACATCAACAGTTTTGTATTTATTTAAATACATGAAACTACTGCAAAATCTGTTGTTACATATTAGATGCCAAATAACTTATATTAGGTTCATACTTTGTTACTTTTAGCATAATGCAAGCTGAAGTGCAGTCATCTGATAAACGTTTTCGAAGTGAATTTTTAATGTTAATCACTTCTGAAAATTACATCAGTACTTTCGCCAACTTATAACTGTATAAAAGGAGATGACTTGATGTCATTTTTGTTCTTTTACATTTTCCGCCAGTTTTAGTACTCTGTCTTTATTGTGTTTCTGTATAAAAGAGGATCTTTGATTCGCGGAATTATCTTATATTTATTTTCAAAAAGTGAAGGGGCGCATGTTAACCAGGCTTCTTTCAAAACTTCCCTTTTCTAAATCTTTACCGTGCTGAGCAATAACAACTGCTGCCGAAAAACTAGCGACACCAGTATGACAATCCTTGTTAACATACTTAATCGTAGACGTCAATTGTTTTTTCTTTAATTTCACATTAAATTTATTCCCTTTGCTCTGGTTCTCTTTTTTGAGGAATAGATTTGTGATTTGTTTCATAGCCACCGTTTTACAGATGATGTTCTACGCACCACTGCATAAAAACACACGCCCCTTTATCACCTTTATTAATCATGCCATATTTCTCAGTCCATGAGGGTTGAAATTCTGAATTACACTTATCCTTCACTTTTTGACCAAACTAGCTTTGTTGAATATTTGTAAATATAACTCAAAAAACTTAAACAGCAGCTGTGTTAACGAAATTAGCTTAAAAACCACAAGAACTATGTGTAATTTGTAAAAGTAGTCAACGACGTTGTGGTGGGTGCCTTGGTGGGCAAACCACGTTACAATTATCTTTCATACCTTTATGATTAATAATTGTGGATTTTTAATTTTAATTTTTATGAAGGAGTGAAAATTTATCAATTTTGCAAGAATTTCGACGTTAGTTGGAATTCAGGTAAATTGTCACAATATGACATTTATTTTCTTATCACTGGCGATTACAAGTCCGAGCGAATTTACCGTTAACATTAACACAAATTGGCAAAGTCATAAAAGCAACGCTCAGAGTTACAATTAGCCGTCATGGGCAAGCAACAATCATATATTTACTTTTAAATATCTCAGAATCAAAATGCAAGAAATAATGACAACTGGAAACAATGAAAAATACAAGTTATGACTACCTCAGACAAAGGCATCATAACACTGTGACTTTACAGTTAAAAAGAAAATCATGGGCGCCAGAATGAACAATATATCATTCGAAAATAACTAGTTCTGGCAAATTATGGCCGCTAGCTCAGGGGTTTTTTACAATTACAAAGTGAGAACATGGACCTATCCTCTCAAAGCCGCTTACGGGTTCTGTTTCACGGAATGCACAATCACATGGCTTGGTCGTAATCAATTACCATTGTAGTTCTGCGTCTGATGTCTGTGATGAGTTTAGCGGACCCACGATATGTGAGATTATCTCACAAGTCGGCTATAGGCATCTCTGGTCTGGCAATGCGCATCATCGCATTACCGGCTGTGTTGCGGTGATAACCTCGCTCCAGCAAGGCAAGCTGCGGTTAGCGAAGAAGTCAACTTTCCAAGTCAACCTCAGACTGTTGCGATCGAAGTTAGAATGTCAGCTCCTCGCTCTTCGGTCCACGAGGAAACTTCTTGCTCCGCCCATTTGTAGTCTCGAAGCTCACATACAACAAAAATTCCCAGGATTTTGAGTTATACGCTCATTTTGATTGGACCTTCAGGTCGGCACCTAATGTCACGTGATATCCTCGATATGTGATTTGGCCAAAGAATCCAACAGAGGTCGGACATATTCGGCTAAGTTCGCCGGGGCGAGAGAACATTCGGGTTTCGGACGGCAGGCTTTTCCCGCTCGGTGAGTGACCCATCCCCAGGGAGCAGTGTGTGTGGTCTGGCAAATCCCAAATCCGCGACGTCCTGTCGCCATGGCTCGGAAAGACCAAGATTAGCTTCAAGCCTACATAGCTCAATAACTCTTTAATATTCGCTTTGCTACGATACACTGTATAAGTTCACCATTTCATTACAGTCCTCACTTGGAATCTTGCGTACTTTATAAAATTACAACAAAAATCTATTCACGTGGTCGCCCAAGATTTATGTAAATTACTCTTATATTATTACATATATAATAAAAAATGCACCTTGTAACGTGGCGACAGCGCGGCTCGTTACAATATGGCCGGCCGTTGGTGAAAAATGAAATTATGGTACAATAATTTTATTTTTAACTACCTAATTCTATCTCCATTGTGACTCAACAAAAACTTAAGCATTTTTATAATTACATTAATTTTAAATGTGATTCCAATAACCATCGGTATTCCTGCCTTGTAAGGTGAATATATAACGGGAGCATATGTCCTTTTGGCCGTCTTACAATTCTTTACAAACAGAAGCACGTGAATTCAGGTAGCCTTCCCAAATACAAAGTTATTAAACACAATACTAAAATATACATGAAAAAAATTATTTACATACATGTTTAAATAATAATCTTGAAAATAACTTGTATCAAATCTTATCATTAAATTAAAATGAAACACATTAATAAAACAAAACATTGTCAGAACACTTATGCAGAAAGTGGTTGAACTATACATTGTATTTACAATTTAGCGTGATGTTTTACTCATGTGCATAAAAAAATTCTGCCTTCAACAAACATCCATAAAGATGCTAGAGGTGAGCGTAAAATATCTCATTACATTGCGCGGTTTTAATCTCAAAACAACGGAATAGTTTAGTCGGATTCGGTGACGTGATTTTGTCATGACCGACGGTTAATTCAATAAGCATTTCAGAGAAGATGTGCGTGTTCATGGTCAAATATCACTAACTGTAATCTTAGATTTTAATGACGCGGCATTTACTTATAATTCAACGTGGTGTGGAATGAACGATGTAAGTACATGTTTTCGTTTGTTACGTAAATTATGAACCTTACTCGTTGAATGTTAGGTGGTCTCCTAATTAGTCTTTCATTGGTCGACATCTCTAACTTGTAATATACCGTCTGTGAAGTGATTGCGAATTTCATGGCGAAAGGAAACTGTATTTGCTCATGGGTATATGTAATGGAATTTCTATAAAATTTACCATTCCCATATGAGACATTATACACATTATGCGGTTTGACGTGAACTTTCATCATCGTCAACCAAAGTCGCTGTAGCATCTTTGGCGTACAAGCGGACCCGAAATATAACCATTCGCACATAAATTGAATAGCGTAACTATCATTCCTCAGTAACATTACGATTCCTTCACAATGGGTCTATTGATGACTCGAGATTATCTCGACATTCAAAGAATAAATTTTATCTTTATTTAGGAGTTATTATAATCCTCTTAACACGCGCCGTCTACTCCACGTTTTAAGCCGAAAATCCATCCCAGTTAGCGAATATTTTCCTTTTATACACTTATGCTTCTTTAGCTTGTATGAAAAGGTCGTAAGCTTTGTGCATAGAACGGTACGATCTCAGGTTTTCCGTTTGCCAATACAAAGCAATTTTGAGATTTCACGCTAGCAGAATACTACAAATCTATATAAAGCAACAAATATAAACTCTGGAATTATTTTCGTTGAGTGCACACAATTCTGAGCAAAACATGTGCTGTCCAACAATAGTCTTAATCTAATTTACGGAATACTATACAATTTACAGTAAGGGTACGCGAAATACCGCTGGAACGAGGCGTGAAACTTTTGTTTTCTTTCCCATTCATTCTTGGGTATGCGCTACCTGCCAATTCTCGGAACCTGCCGGTTGAGTTCAGCTGCCTCCCTGCGCTAATGACCTCAGCTGTTCGATGGTAGCTGTTTCCCACTCTTTCGAAACCGTTACTTTGTATGAAATGGCTTTAAGTTCCGGGCGTTATGAGGCCCGATCTCGGTTTCGTCCGTCCGTCGACACGTAACAATTCTTCGAGATCACTCTGGCAACCGAATAAGGCCAGAAATATAGCAGGAAAAACGTCGATATCACCAATAATCTTATTGTTCACGTCTTCACCATCTGTGCATTTATCATATACAAAATCCCCTTTTTAATTGAAGTTAGCATCAAAGATAATTACCTTAACTTGCAAAGTTAGCTGAATTATTGAATATATCCCGTAAATAAAGTTTTTCCCTTTAGCCTTTATAAATGCAGTCGCCTTTAACTTTTTGCTCTTCGACTTCGCTCTATCGTTAGCAAAATAACAGCAAGGTATTGTGAAAGCTATCCTGTGTATCTGTAATCCTTCGATTTATGATTCCTAATTTCTGTGATGACTAATACAATTTGAAAAATCTTTCTGGCAAGGTTTCGTGTTCTATAGGGAATTATCTATGGCACTATCGCTACCCTTGATAGATACACAAAACAAAGAAGTAAAATACGTTGATCAGATAACATTCGATCTTCGATCAACACAGACAAAGCGATATTACGCTCGCTGTACACTTCTGCTCAGAAAAGATATAATGCAACTACCTAAGGTAAAACGTTACATCGAACTCATGCATCACAAAATGTTGAAACCCTTTTCGTTTATGTCACAAAATACATCTTAGAAAGCATATCACAATATTTGTATCGCTGTCCGATCCATTGTGATTGCGAAGACAAGAAATTGTGCTGCTAATGGCGCTTCATTTTTCCGCGGGTGCGTATTAATTTATCTGGCTCAGGAAAACATTTAATATTTCAGGATTTTTATCAAATCAAGTCCAATTAACAGCGTGAAAGTCAAAAGTGACTATTAATATTTCACGTGGACAAAATATAAAGTTCGGAATAGCGAAATAAGCATTACAAATTCCGAATATGGAAACATCCTAAGTAGCTTTAACTGTAGGTGCAACTTTGGTAACTGGAATTTCGTTTGATTTTACGTTTATCTAATCTTTTCAGCAAAACAGACGGTTTAGACTAGCGGAACTGGCATCGGCGTTTTTTAAGCATGATTAATTTCGGTAAGGCGTCTAACCTTAAAGAATGTATACTGTACTGTACATTTAAAATTTTTATGATCCAAATCGGTCAATTCATAGTCGGCCTTTTCGTCATTGTATTTTGGCATGCTACACGACTTGTTGAACAATGCCTACAAGACGAATTTGAGACGTCCATGGATCTTTCTCTGGAAAATAATTCTGCGTCGCGAATATTCGTCTTTACTGCTTTCAACAGGATTTCGCAGGACGTAGGAGCTTGGGCTTACAAGGTCACAGACGTTCGGCGGTTTGTGCCCGACAGCTAATGACATTCCTGGAACAGGTATAGTGTCCGTCGACCGACCGTACTTACTAACGGGTCCAGCTGACAATTGCGTCTTTTCTGACCGCAAGGAATGAACAAATTGTGTAGTGTTCCACACAAAGTTACGTACAGAAAAACTCCATGCGATGTTGATAGGCTGCAAATTCTGAGACTGATTTCGCATTTCTCCGAGGATTGGAAAACTTGCCGACACTTGTCTGGCTTCCAAGAACGACATGTACTGTACATCTTTCATCTCCTGCCCTACAAACGTCTTATGCTTTACTGACAGTTTGCACTTAACTGTGGATCCAAGACAACTGAAATTGTGTTTCTTGATTTCAGATATTTTTGCGTACAAACTGACAATTTCACTGACTAAGAGTTGAGTGGTGACTTTAACAACCGACTCACTCGCAGTCTGTAATATCGCATTCGGAGGATTTTGTGGAGGACTAAAATTACTACGTTCGGCTTCCAGAAATTCGTCCAGTGACAATTGCAACTCGGTTTGTGCCGTCCTAACGAGCTCAACTGAACTTGCCACGGCAGTCATCTCTGAGCTAAGTTTTCGGATGTTTTGTTCGCTTTGGTCTTTGACCTCTTGAACAAATTCCGAAATTTGCCCTAGGTTTTGGCCGTTCTCGTTTCGCATCTGTTCAATGGACAGTTCGGTAGCGTCAAGTCTTTTAGTCAACTGTTGATTACCCGATTGCAAAGAAGCACAGGTAGTTTTTACTTCTTCTGTGTCCCTTTCCAGCTTAGAAACAATGTTAGCTATCTCAGATTTGAATTCGGACATTTCTTTTGTGATCACAGAACGGAAGGTGGATATTTTTCCGTCCAAACTTGTTAATATCGCAGCTTGCGAATCAAACCGTGCATCAACACTCTGCTTAAGCAACTCAGCATTTCTTTTAAATTCTTCCCTTTGTGAATTAAATTGTTGGCTAAGCAAATCTGAATTTCTCTTATTTTCCTCTTTTTGTGAATCGAGTTGTTGGCTAAGGAAATCCGAACGCTTGTTGCTGGCTACTTTTCTGGCTCAATTGCTCTATTGCAGCCATCAACATGTTCAGCATTTGTGATGATGGGGGTGGTGACTCTACAGGAATTTGGGTCATTTGTTGTGTCTGTTCTGAATGTGTGGGCGTATTCTGTGTCATTTCACCTACAGGTGACGGAAAATTTTCCATATCTTCCTGTGGCGACAAAGTAGACTGCGAACTATATGAGTGGGTCGGAACTTCAGAACTTACGTTCCCCTCCCCTGCAGCCAATATTCCGCATTCTGTTAACTGAACCTCGTTCATGATTTCGGGAGATTTTTGCCTATCAGACTGATCTTCCATATCGAAATCTTTTATCGTACGAGATCGTAGCTTCATATGAACACACAACGAATGAATTTACACCGCAATTGTGCAATGACGAAATCTAGATTCACAACAACAAAAATACCGCGAATTTCAATACACACAAATAAATATACCCCTCCAAAATACAGCAAGAGAAAAGCAACGATGAATCATGCAACACAACACCATGAAAGCAGACTTACTTTCAAACACATGGGCAAGACATGCGTGTCTTTAATTTTCTTACAAGCTACCATGCATTAAGAAATCAACACTGACGTTACTCATTTAAAATTTTTAAACCGATCACAAAATAGTTACAATACAAAGTGTATTGCATTTCAATTGAAATACACAAATGAACTTCTTTTAATGCGTTGAAACAAAACAAATTTTATGCATTGAAACAAAATGAACTTTATGCATTAAAATACAAGTGAAACATCAAAATAAAATCTTGTATGAATATCTATTGACTACAAGAATAATAAAACAGCCAAAAACCATGTGCAACATTCCATGAAACTTTCTGAATTTGGGCTCCAAATTGTATTAATTTGAATTAGTGCCACCAAGTTCGCAGACATTAAGAAGTAATGTCTCATCTGGCACCAGCGTTGGGCGACATTATGTGGTGGGTGCCTTGGTGGGCAAACCACGTTACAATTATCTTTCATACCTTTATGATTAATAATTGTGGATTTTTTAATTTTAATTTTTATGAAGGAGTGAAAATTTATCAATTTTGCAAGAATTTCGACGTTAGTTGGAATTCAGGTAAATTGTCACAATATGACATTTATTTTCTTATCACTGGCGATTACAAGTCCGAGCGAATTTACCGTTAACATTAACACAAATTGGCAAAGTCATAAAAGCAACGCTCAGAGTTACAATTAGCCGTCATGGGCAAGCAAACAATCATATATTTACTTTTAAATATCTCAGAATCAAAATGCAAGAAATAATGACAACTGGAAACAATGAAAAATACAAGTTATGACTACCTCAGACAAAGGCATCATAACACTGTGACTTTACAGTTAAAAAGAAAATCATGGGCGCCAGAATGAACAATATATCATTCGAAAATAACTAGTTCTGGCAAATTATGCCGCTAGCTCAGGGGTTTTTACAATTACAAAGTGAGAACATGGACCTATCCTCTCAAAGCCGCTTACGGGTTCTGTTTCACGGAATGCACAATCACATGGCTTGGTCGTAATCAATTACCATTGTAGTTCTGCGTCTGATGTCTGTGATGAGTGTAGCGGACCCACGATATGTGAGATTATCTCACAAGTCGGCTATAGGCATCTCTGGTCTGGCAATGCGCATCATCGCATTACCGGCTGTGTTGCGGTGATAACCTTGCTCCAGCAAGGCAAGCTGCGGTTAGCGAAAGAAGTCAACTTTCCAAGTCAACCTCAGACTGGTGCGATCGAAGTTAGAATGTCAGCTCCTCGCTCTTCGGTCCACGAGGAAACTTCTTGCTCCGCCCATTTGTAGTCTCGAAGCTCACATACAACAAAAATTCCCAGGATTTTGAGTTATACGCTCATTTTGATTGGACCTTCAGGTCGGCACCTAATGTCACGTGATATCCTCGATATGTGATTTGGCCAAAGAATCCAACAGAGGTCGGACATATTCGGCTAAGTTCGCCGGGGCGAGAGAACATTCGGGTTTCGGACGGCAGGCTTTTCCCGCTCGGTGAGTGACCCATCCCCAGGGAGCAGTGTGTGTGGTCTGGCAAATCCCAAATCCGCGACGTCCTGTCGCCATGGCTCGGAAAGACCAAGATTAGCTTCAAGCCTACATAGCTCAATAATTCTTGAATATTCGCTTTGCTACGATACACTGTATGTTCACCATTTCATTACAGTCCTCACTTGGAATCTTGCGTACTTTATAAAATTACAACAAAAATCTATTTAGGTGGTCGCCCAAGATTTATGTAAATTACTCTTATATTATTACATATATAATAAAAATGCACCTTGTAACGTGGCGACAGCGCGGCTCGTTACAACGTCAACAAAACAAACAAGTGAATCTGTTAGCTTCCCGCCGCTTACTATGTCCGTTCGTTCAAAAAATGGCTCGAAATCTACCTCCTTTGCTCAATCTGTAATTATTTATATCTATTAGGCACCTACTTAATGCCGTGCCCAAATTATTTGGTCGCGTGCCATCATTGGCACGCGTGCCATTGGTTTGCCATCCCTGTCCTATGGTATATCGAAGCATTTTCCACTTATTTCTGGTCATCAGGCTGACTGATATGAGAGGCATATGAGTCGACTGGTTTGATGCAATCCTCCATCCCTTCCTATGCTGTGTTAACCTCTTCTTGTCTACTCATGTACTCAATTATCTGCTTCATATATTCTAATCTCTGTCTACCTCTACAGTTCTTACCTTCGACTGTTCCCTCCACTAACAAATTAACCAATCGAGCATGTCTCAAAATATGTCCTACCAGCCTGTCTCTTCTTTTTGTAAGCTTCTTCCACAAACTTCTTTCCTCACCCATTACTTCTAAAACTTGTTCATCTCGTACTTTGTCTGTCCACTTAATTTTCAGCATTCTTCTGTAGCACCACATTTCAAATGCTTCAATTTTCTTTCTTTCTGGTATTCCTAAAGTCCATGTTTCGTTACCGTAAAATTGCTGTGCTCCACACATAGAGTTTTAAAAAGTTCTTTCTAGTTCCTAGATCAATGTTTGAAACTAAAAGGTTTCTCTTTTAATCACTGTTAATGAGGAGGATGTGATGGCATTTTGAGCTCTTCTCCTTGTTGGTCTTGCCACATTGCGTCATGGGCACTAAGATCCCCTCCAAAGATGTTTTGAGGAGATAACTAATTGAGTAATGTTTTCGATTGTTCTTCCTTCATATCGATTCGGGGCGGTTTGTTAATTACGATAACTGTTGAAAATTTCTCCGTGCCTAAGGTGCATAGAAACTATTTTAGTCCTCAGCTCTATCAAATTTCCTGTAGAGCTGTTTATATCGTGTCCCACCAATGTGGACAATCTTCCGAATCCATCATCTCTGTTTCTCGTACATAGGTTATAATTGTTAATGCTGGGTGGAAGGGGATATTCTCCACCCACCCGAAACTGGTACTGATCTGTTGAAATTTGTTTTAACTGCTTCGTTATAATGGCCTCTTCAAGTTTTACACTCTCCTATCTCCGAAAATTCGCCACGAATTAAATTAAAAATGAGGAAATGTGAAACGCTCCTCAAACTCGAAATGTTAGCAGCACTGAAAAAATGACAAAAATTATCGGTACAGGGATCATATAAACCTAAACAGGTTTGTTTTGTCATAGTGATCGTGGTTAACTTGAAATTCGGCCTCGACCAAGAGTAAAAAGTTTACGCGAAATTCGTCCTGCGGCATACATCTCAGAAACGGCGCATTTGTTTACAAAGGAAACAATCGATTATCTTTGACCGCTTGTATCGATTCTAAAATGGCGAGCGTTGTTGTACTGTATCTCGGATAAATATTTTCTATCTGTTAATTTCATGCGATTTTTTACAACGGAGTGAAGCTAAAACG
>JARYHS010014474.1:0-23000 GCA_031002005.1 Vandiemenella viatica
AATAGCACAGTTTTTTTTTCTGGGTGGAGAGGGAGGGGGGTGGGGGTAAATGTAGAGCACCGAACGATATCTTGACGAAAAGAAAGTACCTTAGATTTACGGCTCTTGTTAGTGATGAAGAAGAAAATATATTTAATACATATCATCGATGTGTGATACTGCTGATGGAAAGAGTTATAAAACAGAATAGTACCTCTTTTTATTCTTTTTTTTTTAATGTAACTTTCCTCTCCGTTTTGCAGCAGCTATTTGTTTCGTATACCAAGCATCCGAACAACACGCCATATCTTTCTAGCAACAATTGAAAATGTTAACAACTCCCAGACTATTTATGAAGTTTTCGTACTGGATATTCTGGAAAAGGGTAGTGTCATTAGACTAATACAGAAAAACTTGTAAGCCGAGCAGATAACGTTCGCACACTTTATTATGACCATTTCGTGTTTAATCGCGTTTGTTTTTTAACATATTATACAAATCCAACTGAGTTTATTAACACAATTTCTCTACAGTTATGAACAAATGAATGTCTCAACTGCCATACGCTAGTGCCGTCCTTTTAGCGTCATAATTTCCGAACTAATTTAGGTTGGAATAAAGCTTCCATTATGGTGGCTAATTGCGCTTTAACTATACTGCGAGTTCGGCCATTATAAAGCCGAAATGCAGCGACCTTTTTGTCGTCCAGCTAATACAGTTTGCGAACGCAATCCCCCGTAATTAAAACTAGAGTCCATTTGTGTTTACCTAATTTATGTTATTGGATTTGGGGCATTGTTTAAGTATAACTGCATCGACTGTGCTTTACCCGTTTATTATTGGCCACATCCATTAAGCTGGCGGACGGGATAAAATATTCCCGCCCCTCAGGTCATAAAACACTGACGAAACTGTTTTCATTTGTAACTGAGCATTCGACACGCATACTTAAAAGCAGGTAATATGTTTGAAACTACATTGCGGCGCGCAAAGTAAACACGCCAAAAGAAGGCGCACGGAAAATCATACTACACAAACGTAGGCGAAAAAATACAAAAGGTTACAGTGCAGATAATATTGCTGTTTCGTTTAAATATTGAAGCTTTACACTTAAACGAATGTCCCTCCCGTATCGAACACCTGACAGAAAGCGAAATTTGAAATCTCCATAAACAAGGCGAGAAGAATAGGGCTGAGAACATCTGGGGCAGACAGCTCGATATCGAAACACATCACAGACATGTCGATTTCTCCTGAAATGGACAAGGCAGACTGAGTTCGTAGTACAATGACCGAAATGGGTCACCATACACAATTTTCATCTTTATTCTTTTATTTTTTTGCTGTTATCAGTCTTTCGACTAGTTTGATGCAATCCTCCATCCCTTCTTATCCTGTGCTAACCTCTTCATTTCTACATACCCCTTACAACCCACCTCCTCAATTATCTGCTTCATATATTCTAATCTCTGTCTTCCTCTACAGTTTTTACCTTCCAATGTTCCCTCCACTAACAAATTAACCAATCCTGCATGTCTCAAAATATGACCTACCAGCCTGTCTCTTCTTTCCGCAAGCTTCTTCCACAAACTTCTTTCCTCACCCATCATTTCCAAAACTTGTTCATTTCGTACTTCGTCTGTCCACTTAATTTTCAGCATTCTTCAGTAGCACCACATTTCAAATGCTTCAATTTTCTTTCTTTCCGGTATTCCTAAAGCCCATGTTTCGCTACCGTAAAGTGCTGTGCTCCACACGTAGAGTTTTAAAAAGTTCTTTCTAATTCCTAGATCAATGTTTGAAACTAAAAGATTTCTCTTTTTCATCTAGGCTCTTTTTGCTAGTTCTATTCTTCTTTTAACATCATTCCTGCTTCGGCCATCAGTTGTAATTTTGCTTCGCAAGTAGCAGAATTCATTTACTTCTCCTATTGCACCCGATCCTATTTTTATATTTAACCTACTAGTATTGGTGTAATTTCTGCTACATTTCATCACTTTTGTCTTGCTTTGATTTATATTCAGTCCGAAATCTTCCTTCAGTGTTTTGTTCATGCTATTCAGTAATTTCTCCATACCCTCAGCCTGTTGTGCTAACAAGACAATGTCATTATCAAATCGCAACATACTAATTTTTTCTACCTGAACGTTTATACCACATGAAAATTTTTCTTTTACTTCCTTTATTGCTTCTTCTACTCGTACATACAAGTTGAATATTAACGGGGATAGACTACAACCTTGTCTCATACCTTTTTTAACTGCTGCATGTCTCTCATGGTTCTCTACTTTTATTGTACCCACTTGATTCTTATATAGTTTATATTCTTCTATCTCGATATTTTAGAACTGACTTCATTAAAATTTTGAAGACCTTTAATCATATATATATACACAATAGACGTGTGTGTCCCTATATTTCATCCTGCAGCCTCCACTACCTAGCGTTGACCACTGATGTCTGTGTGGTAGTAGTATGGAGTTTCCCATCGTACTCACGTTGGCCGAATGCCGGTAGCTGTTGGGGCGTGGGAGACATGGTGGTTAAAAGTGGTCGATGTGGGGCACTTTCATATTTCGTCCAAAGACGTGTGTGTCCCTATCTTCCACTTTTCAGCCACACCACCTAGCACAGACCACTGATGTTTGGTTGTGGTAGTGGGATCCAGTCTCGCTTCGTGCACCTTGGTGGTTGCGTGTCGGTAGCTTTAGGGGTGTGTGAGATATGGTGCTTCAAAGTGGTCGACCTGGGGCATTTTCATATTTCTACCCAACACATGTGTGTCCCTATATTTCACCTTGTAGCAAGAACCATCAAGCGCAAACCACTGGCGTTTGTGTGTGGTAGCAGCCTGGAGTCTTCCATCGTGCACTAAGGTGATTGCATGTCGTTAGATATGGGGGTGTGATAAATATGGTAGTTGAAAGTGGTCGACCTGATATAAAAATAGACATGTGTGTCCCTATATTTCCCTCTGCAGCCAGAACTACCCAGCGCAGTCCACTGGTGTTTGTGTGTGGTAAGGGCCTCGAGTTTTCCATTGTGCACTATGGTGGTTAGATGTCGGCAGCCATGGGAGTGTAGGATATATGGTAGTTTAAAGTGCCCAATGTACGGCATTTTCCTATTTCGACCAAAGACATGGGTGTCCCTATAATTAACTTTTGCAGCCATAAATACCCTGCGCAGATCAGTTGTATTTGTGTGTGGTATTAGCATTGAGTTTCCTATCGTGCACCATGGTGGTTGCATGTCGGTAGCTAGCAATAGAAATTCTTTAAAAACACGAATGAAGTCTTGGGCACCAGATAGTGTATTAAAATAATTGCAATGGCGAATATTATAAGGAATATTCACATGTGTGAAATTTCGAGTCAGGAGCCCAAGCAGTAGATTGAGGGGATTCTTAGCGGTAATTCCGTATTTGGCTGTTCCACACAATAGGCAAGTCTCCCCCGAAGCGTCTGCTGGCCATGTATTCCCCCGAGTGCCGCAAGGGATGGATACTCCACACAATAACACGACGCCAGCCTCCGCATTAGCTTCCCAACAGCCGGGAAATTTTCGAAACGGGAGACGCCGGAGACCCACGAGCAGTGCCGATCCTTCCCGAAGGGCGATATACAGCTCCAGCCAATCAAGACTGCGTGCTGATGGACGGAAGTTCTTAGAGAGCCAATCGATAAAATAAACTCTATCACACGACCTACAATTCTATAAATGTTGTTCCTATGTCACAGAGTACGACTGAAAGAGGCGTGTCTTGGTTAAGATGGACGAGCTGCAACAGTCAGACGTTACTAGCCTTCGAGGAGATGCAATTTTACCTCAAACAATGAAAATGTTCACAAAAATGGATCGGAAGCATAAGAAAATGTGTAGGGTAATTGTATGGGGCGCAAGTGGCGAAGTTGTTGCGTCCGGTGGTTTTGTAGCATCGCCGTGGGCGCAGCTTGAGTAGTACGCGTTTCTGCCGCACGTTGCCAGTTCAGTGCCGCCTACATTGTCGACCTGGCGTGTTCTGTTAATCTGCAGTGATTGTTTTTGCTAGTGCTGTTTTGTTATTGTTTCGTTTTCAACGATGTCAAGTTTAAGTGCACAATGTGTGGCTGTGAAATTTTGTTTTCTACTCAGTAAAAATGCTACTGAAACTGTTTTAATGTTGAAAATAGCTTACAAAGATGACGCTATGGGAAAAACTCACGTGTACGAGTGGTTCGATCGATTTAAAAATGGCGGCATATCGATTGATGACAAACCTCATTCTGGACGTCTATCAACTGCCCGAATCGATGGAAATGTTTAAAAAATTCGAGAGCTTGTGCTCTCCGACCGTCGACAGACAATTGATCAACTGTCAGAGATTAATGAGTATCTTGGAACTCGGTTCAGCGAATTTTAACTGAAGATTTGGGAATGAAAAGGTTTGCTGCCAAGTTTGTTCCTCAGGCTCTGACTGACAATAAAAAATAACGTCGAATTGAAACATTTGGTGTTTTGAAACAACAGCTTGATATTTATCCAAATTTTCTGTCAAAGGTCATTACTGGTGGTGAGTCATGGTGTTATGGTTACGACCCAGAAACAAAGCAACTGTCAAGGTAGTGGACGACATCATTGTCACTCCATCAAAAAAAAAAAAAAAAAAAGTCGTGTAGTCAAATATCAAAACAATTGTCATTTGCTTTTATGATGCCAAGGGCGTAGTTCTTTCAGAGTTTGTTCCCCCACATCACAACGTGTTTTTGGGTACCCCCTGCCCCCCACGGTAGTGCCACCCCGCCTTCCGAGCGAAAAGAAGCGTGCAGTCCGGTGAAACAGCTGAGATGTTGTGACGCAGCTGTAACCTCGCTTACCATCTCTTTAAATTATTAAGTTTGGGTATTTGCGAGTGTATTACGTGAAACTGGTTTGAGCGAGTGTCTAGGGTTGCCAACGTTATATGAAAAAAATAAAAGTATATGAAAGAAAAGAATTTTTTTTTATTTTTAAATTTAGATATTTACTGCCTTAAGTACATATATTTTCGTGATTTTACGTTTTGGTTTGATTTAAACGTGTTGTAGCTAGTACCGAATCATAAAACTAAAATTATAAATAAATGAAGAATTCATTTTAAGTCTGTTGGTTGCCTTGTGGCGTCGCGTAGTGATCGACAATGACTGACGCTTGTACAATGCCGTCTGATGCAATGGTAAAACTTATAGCGCGGATTTTTTTTTGAGCTACTGTTCTATAACTTGAATTTGTATAAAAATCGGAATCTGATTTAAATCCGGTATTTTCTGTATCTATTACGCTCAAAGGGCGCATTCTGGTTTCTTGTAAACGGCCACTTGACCGAAGTATTACTTGATCAGGCAAGACGTCACATAAAACTGACAAAAACTCGTGTCCACATTCTTACGTTTTTAACATCCGTCTTTGGTTTAGTTTTATTCAAATCATGGATGAAGCATTACTTTTACTGGTTACTTCACTATGTCTGATGAGATTAAAAAATAAAAATGGTCTAGAAGATGGTTACTGAGGAGGAAAAGGTTCTTTCATCTGAATTTGCTTTGGGAATTACGTCATGAACTTGAAGACTGGTGTAATTATTTACGAATGGTTACAGGCTCTTATTTCAAATTGCTATCCTGTATATTGCTAATTGTTTCTCTCGGTGTATCTTTACATTTAAGAACAAAAGAAGGTCGAAATTGCACAGAGAAGGTTACTATATATCATCAGTATTAGCACTTGTTAATTTTTAGCAACCCTTTACGAAACTTTCATATCCATTTTCGTTGTATCTCCAAGATACACTTTCTTACATTTGTCAACCAAAGCATTTGCTTGATTTTCTTGTCTCGGTGACTGTAGTCATTTGAATGTAACTCGCCGTATACAAAGATAATTAGGATACAACGCAATGAATTCAGTAAACAAATCATGTGAGTACTGTCGTAGATTCGAAAAGTCCACCGCTTAAAATGTTTTCGAAAAAAAAAAAAACAATAGTAATTTTATCTCCGCTTAAGCCGAGAGATGATTAAAAACTGAACGGAAAACGTCAGTCAAGACCGAAAACAATGCTCCCGCCGATACGTTTTCTGGAAGTCGACAGTCTTCGTTTAATTCAGGTAAAACGTCCGTCAAAACGTTACGTGTAGACCGGCTTTTACTTGCTATTTAAACAATGTAAAAGAAAATTATGCAGTTAAAAATCCAACCTCAAAGAAAGAGGAATAGATTGCGAATTCTCTGCTTGAAGATCACATTATCGACAAGCGACCACTCTTCCGTTCATTTCATACATAACGACGAGCGGACATGAACCGACACAAATGCCATAATGTGGATGGTCCACCCTCGTTGCCTCGGCCACCAAACAGCGAGCGCACAGATCAAAGACAAGCAATTCCTGGATGCCACTAGCATAAGAACGTTCCATTCCGTGTAAGAAGCGTCTCCTGTGAACCCCCCCCTCCCCCCACGTAGCCTGGCGTGGTTTTTGCCTCTAACTCCCCCTCCCCCCCCCATGTGGCACGCAGCTTTTTTCCCTTTTGATTCCAGAAGGCATTTTGTGCTGTTTTCTCTTCTCAGACTATCGTAAATTACGTCCGGAGATAATGAAATGACGGAAATAAATATTGCATGCTGTTGGGTGTTCTGTACCTTATTTTAACTGGCTCGGCAACCCCTACCCCACGAAGCACAGAGTCTAGAGCAAGCCACGTAGTTTATGGACGCTCCTGTATTATATGCTTCACACGGAAAAAGTATTTTGGCTTACTGTACTGGTATGAATAAGTATAAATTGCAAACGATCAAAAATAAAGTATGTTTGGCAACCCTAAGTGTGCAAGACTTTATAAGTGTTCTAAACTGATTAATACGATATCTGGCATTTCAATTAATGGACATTGATAAATCACGACATGTTTAAGGTTGTGTAACGCATTGCAATTGTTTGTTTTGTTCAAGGCAATGTAATTTTTTTACGATTTTTCACTTTAGTTTCAAGTATATTTAAGTAAGTTTTGTTTTTGATGGTTGCTGATTGCTTGGGCAATTATTTGAAGTCGCGTTTGTTCGAGTCGATAATTTTCTCTATGCGCTGCACTAACTAGCAAAGCCTGGTAACGCCATGTTTTTTTTAATTACACATTTTTATGCCAACATGAAAAAAAAAATTCTACTTGTTTCAGCAAACCACGTAATTCTAAAACATTACAGAATAAAGTAAGACTCATTTTTGCAAACCTCTCAACTCTGGTATTTTAGTTTATGAGTTGGCAGAACTGATAATACAATGGTGAGCATTGTTATGATCCTATACAGCAGTGGTTCCCAAATGGTCCCTGGGGTTCCATGTTCCGTCCGAGAATTACATAAAATGTTCATTTTAAGCAGTCATAATCGTGCCATGAGAAGGCTGTCAGCATTCTGCTTCCGTTTGTGACGACTTACCGACGCGAGATTGGTTTTTCAGCTTACGCTTATAAAAATTGGCATCCGCCAAAAAATGTATAAAATTAGGGTTTCGTGGCCAAAAAAAAAATTGAGAACCGCTGCTATACAGGGTTGCTCTGCTCTCGATTTGTCTTTACACTGCGATATTTTTGTTTTGAAGCGTATATATTCTCAAAAGTAAGAACGGCAATCTTTGTTATTCCAACTAATAAGTTTTTAGCTAGAAAAATGTTGAAAATGTACGGTGAATATTAGTTTGGAGTAAACAGATTTTCTACTATGTTAATTTGTTAGCTTAATGAAGGAACTGAGATGTTTGTTTACGTTATACAAACTGTTATGAACACAAAAAATTTAATTGAGGCTATCAACTTTGTACAGATCTAGTCATATCAGAGAAGAAATTTTGAAGCTACGCAAAATATACAAAACTATTACATTTTTATTTCTTTTCAGACAAAGCAAAAAAGTACATAAACGAATTATTATTGGAGATATGGGGCAAATATTTTAATTTGGTTAGCTTAATATTATTGAAAGTGAACGAATGAAATGAAAATCTGATAAAGGAGACTAATTAAAATCATAGTTAATGGTAAAAAAATCTGAATACTAAGTGTAAATAGCTCAGTTTTACAAAATTTGGAGACAAATGAAAACATTCTTGATGTGTCCTGTGAACAGGAAAATTAAGGAGCAACACCCACCCGTGAGGGTAATGGCAGTATTACAGCAGCCTAGAAAAAAAACACGCAAAAGGTGTAACGGTTAGCGTTCTCGCCTCGCATTCGGGAGGACGGCGGTTCGAATCCCCGTCCGGGCATCCAGATTTGGGTTTTCCATGGTTTCCCAAATCACTCCAGGCAAATGCCGGGATGCTTCCTTCAAAATGCCATGTCCGAATTCCTTCCCATTCCTTGCCCCCATCCTTGCCCTCCATGCTTTCCCGTCTCTAAAGACCTCGCTGTTGAGAGACGTAAAGCAGTTAAAAAAAAAAAAAAACTCAAAAGGAGGTATAATGTAACACCAGCAACATCGGAAAGTAATGAATTGAAAGCAGCTAGAGAATTCGGAAAACTAATGAAGGTAGGAAGGCCGGTGCACTCTCAAACAAATGAAATGCATATTAGGTGTCCCATTGTTGAGGCAAGCCCAATTCGGCGTACTGGTTGAGCTATTGTTATATTAATCAGGAACAACCCGCGTAGTGCCTAAACCTAACTTTGGGTAACAGATAGCTTCCTTTGGGGACACAATGACAAGAAATATTACAATAGTGATTAGGATACAACAGGCTTATCCCAACTACCACTCATCGCACGGTATGTGCCGCTGACAGATTGATGGATGGTCGAGCAGGTGTCCCAGATACAACAGGCTTATCCCAGACTACCTAAGAAAGCAAAATTCCTACTGTTTACCCCACCACGCTGTACTCTCTTCCCAACCGGCCTGCTAGCGTCAGTCATCTGGTTCTGACATGGCCCGCCAGGTTATGTTGTTCACATCGGTGTATCAGCTCAACGCTGTTGATTCAAAAAGTTTGAAGATAGGTTTATCGTCCTAACATGATTTTGAACCTGTAGTGGTGCTCGAAAAAGTGGGGCACAACAACGTTGCATTAACTTATAAAGAATGGAACATGCTGATCCAAGACTGAACGTCAGATTTATTCAACACCTCCAGCGCCGAACCGACCTTCCACCAAGAGCACACCGTCCCCTGCCAAACGGTTACCGTGTTTTTTTTTTTTTTTTTAAAGCGACGTCTTCTTCGGCGTTTCGACTTGGAAGAACCTCATTGATGTGCAGTCTGCAGTATCCGTCAAGCAGAAGTGGATCTACCTAGTTACAAGATACTACACACAATTTGTTGACATTTTAGCAAGTAACGTGCTACGTGGCTATCGTATGGTTACAGTGCAAAAACTTATTGATATGTATATTACGTTTATGTGGTTCAAGTAACTTAAAGTTCGTCATTGGACTATACTAAGACAAGAACTCATTGCGTAGTACAAAAATTTACTGGTACTGTCCTATGATAAAATAATAATTAAGAATTATGATCATGGAAATAATGTTTGTGGACATTCAGTGCTACGTGACTACAGTGCAAAAACTGAATGATGTGCATATTACTAATGTTTATATGGTCCACAGTACATTTTCGTACAACACGCAACTCATTGCATATAAAAGTTTATTGGTATTGGTTGGTGTTAGTAACATAGTAATTAAGAATTTCGATATTTGCATGTAAAAAGTATAAATAGAAAACTATTTGAGCCCATCAGTTCCCACTGCTTCCAAAAGCTCCGGGACCTATAATTGCTTTATAATGCCTAATCCATTCGTAACGAATCCATGTCTAACCCAACATGACGGGCGGAAATGGGTGGAAAAACAGTGAATGAATTTTTGAATTCTGTGTTAAGATCGTTGGTTTTGTCGCGGCTTTCGTTAACCTCAAATCCGCCGTGAATCAGAACTGGCTTATTGTTGTTACAAACAACCGACTTTTTGTACATACGACCAAAATTTCTTTGGGGTTTTAGTGAGGCTCCTAGAAAGAGAGTAGAACGGAAACCATTAAAGGCCTCTTAATTCATCATAGAGCAGCTAGATTTGTTTGTGGAAATTATCGCAGAATCCAGATAACTGATATGATAAGGGAGCTGGATTGGAACTCATTAGAGGAAAGGAGGAGGGTGAAGAGAGTGCTGGGAATGTACAGGGCTATGTTGGTGATGGAGCTTGGAGGGATATTGGCCACAGAATTAGGAATAGTGCATGGAAGGGGAAAGGCGACTATGATCACAAGCTTGTGCTCGATTTCACGCATAAGGGAGTGGGAAAATTTTCTTTTGTTGCTAAGGGAGTCAGGGATTGGAACAAATTACCAAGTGTAGTGATGAATAATTTTCAAAAAAAACGCTTATGAAATTTAGAATCATAATAGTAAATAGGGGAAGATTTTAATTATACAAGTTTGAAAAGGTATCAAACACAATTAGGAAGAAAAGGAGATTAGCTTTCTATGGACACATCAAGAGAATGGAACTAGAAAGAATGGCAAAGAAAATATTCAGGAGAACAGGAAGACTCAAGTTCCATGGGTGAAGGAGGTCCATCAGGATCTGAAAAGATGTGAGATCAGCATGAAAGATTGGGAATCATTCAGAAGAAAAATTGCGGAGGTAAGGGATCTGACTGAAGAAAAACCGCTCAAGAAAAAGAGGGCATTTTCAGAGGAAGAAAAAGCAAGAGTGAGCCAGAGAATGAAAGAGTTCTGGCGACGGAGGAAGGAAACTCAGAAGATGAAATGAAGTTGCGTAATCGTAGTCCATAGATGGCTGAAAAGAAAAGGAAGAAAAAAAAAAAAAAAAGAATGGTAAATGGATGACTGAGGGAATTGCCACCGGAGTGTTAGCTCCATCGCAATTAAATTATTAATAATAATAATAAGTCACCCTATCGTAGTTGAACGTGCGCGTATCCTCTTTTGCTTTTGAGTAATTTTTTGACTGCTCACGTATACCACGCTGGGTTATTCTCCTCCTTTACTATCCGTTTCGATATATGTATGTCCACACCTTCCCTGACTATGCGTATAAATCGATGCCACACATCTTTTCATCGGCGCCTCTTGTTAACTTGAAGGTATGGCAATTATTCCCGAGACAAGTTCTAAAACACTCCGTTGAGTCCTTATCGAATTTGCACGCAATTCGTTCTTTTGCCCTGTTTCTTTCAGTTATTGATTTGATGGTTGCAATTACAGTTTGTGATCACTTATTCCTGTAATCACTGGAATGTAAGTAAATAATTATGTCCCATTATTTTTGATAAAATATTAATTATAAATTTACTACTCACGACTTCGTTTGTGTTTCTAAAGAACTTTGATTGACAGCTACCGACATGCAACCACCATGGGAAACTCCAGGCTGATACCACATACAAACACCAGTAATCTGCGCAGGGTATTTGTAGCTGCAAAGTGAAATATGGGAACACACATGTCTTGGGTCGAAATAAGAAAATGCCCTCCATCGACCAATTTCAACCACCGTATCTCCCCCCCCCCCCCCATAGTTACCGACATGACACCAACATGGTGCACATTGGGAGACTTGAGGCTAATACCACATACAATCACCAGTGGACTGCGCTGGGTAGTTTTGGACTGTGGAGTTAAATATAGGGACACACATGTCTATTTTTATACCAGGTCGACCACTTTCAACCACCATATTTACCACGTTCCCACAGCTACCGACATGCAATCACCATAGTGCTCGATGGAAGACTCCAGGCTACTACCACACACAAACGACCGTTGTCTGCGCTTGGTACTTCTGGCTGCAAGGTGAAATATAGGGACACACACATCTTTGGTAGAAATAGGAAAGTGCCCCAGGTCGACCACTGTATTATTATTACTAATACTCCCCGATCCACTAAAAGTGTGTGGCGGAGGTGAATTGCACATATCCGAAATTGTAATAGTTTGGAAGGGATATACCGTTGCAGGAGGCGCCTTTGAGCTATTGTGAGGAACCATCCGAGCATTCATGGGCGCGGGGAGGGGGTGCACTTGCACCTCCCTGCTATGACCGAAAATACACAGAAAAAGATTAAGAAACAAAAATTTTATTATTAAATTCACTGTTTGAATAATAACTTAAGGCACCTAGGTTCTTATCCAAATTTTTTCAACTCCTTATCAATAAGTTCAGTATCCTTAGTTAATAAGTAATAAGTGTTACATATGATTAACAAAAACCCGATGCACCCCCTTTAAAGTAATCCTGCCGGCGTCCATGCCAGCATTCGCCAATAGTGTCGGGGAAAACCCAGATCAGGATGGCCGAAATGATTTATCCAGAACAACTCCTGTCGGATTTTAAGTTTACGCCCGGTAAATCCTTTCTATTCCATTCCTTAATCGCTCGTGGAAAAAATGAGTACAGAAATGAATCGGCTCTGGTCCTGATTTCTCTTATTTTCGCGATCATTCCTAGATATGAATGATGCTGGTAGTAATATTTGTTTTCTGTCATTCCGAAAAACGTCAATCGTGAATTTTTCAATTAGCTTCCGTTGAGAGCAACGCCTTCGGTGTTCAAGTTCTTCCCAACCTAACTCCTTCAACATCGCACTTACGCTTTCCCTCCAACTATATATACCTGTCACGAATCGGGAGGCTCTTCTTTGGACCTTCTGCAATGCCTCCATTAACCCCTTTCGATGGGAACCCCGTAAAAAACAACAATATTCCAAATGAAGACGCACTAGTGACTTGTATGCAATTCGACTTAACTTCCAGAGTACATTTCAAATTACGACCTAGTAATCGGAGAAAACGATTTGCTTTCTAAATTACCTTCTCGATATGCTCATTCCACGACAAATTATTACCCCTAGGTATTTAGCATAATCTACTATTCTAAGAACAGTACCATTAATGTGTATACAGAGCTAAATGGTGTCACCTTTTTACTTACACGCATGACTTGGCACTATTTAGCGTTTAACTCCAACTGTCAGTCTTTACACCACGCAATTATTTTCATAATATCGTCTTGTAACAAACCGCACTCGTCCTGGGTTTTGGTTTTACGATAAATAATAGCAAATAATCTTTTCTTTTCCCTTATTACGTTGCACAAATCATTGACGTATATGAGAAACAACACAGGCCTTATCACTCTTCCCTGGGGAACCTCGGACCTCACTTCGGTAAGTGATGCTGTTAATTGCTGCTAGTTGATCTCCACCAACCGTCAAGTGCCGCCAGTTCTGTGTATTTTATTTAAAGTGTTGTAGTTAGATTTTATATTTGAATATCTTATATTGTCGCAGAGCAGCAGCTAGTTGGTCTCCATACACCGTCGTGACGAGTGCCGCCATCTGTTTACTTAATTTAAAGTGGTGATAGCTTTTACTTTATTTGCGTTAATTGAATTGCAGCAGAGTGTTGTAATCGTGATCGCCTTTAATTATTTTCTTTTTCTATCGGAAAGTATATAGAGCTTATTCGTCTTTTATTTAGTACAGTGGTTGGCTAACACTGTTTATCAGTACGTCCTAGTAACTACTTAGTACAGTATCCGTTGTCTGGTCTGAATTTATCTCCTCAGTTAGGTTTTATTTAGGTCGTGCCTAGCGGTTGTTAGTAAGCTGTGAACAGTTTATTTGGATCACTCTGTAGTTTTTGTTTCAAAGTAATATGTGTAGGGACTTTGATTGCTGTATGCAGACGCGGGCTCAGGTGGCTGATCTTCGCGCTCAGCTTGCAGCTTTGCTAACGAAAGTTACAAGGCTGGAAGCTGCCGTAGGTGACTGCAACAGATGTGGAAGCGGTGGCCCTGATGAAGCTAGTGTTCTCACAGGTTCTCCCTTACCAAACATCGTACCTGCAGTCCAGGCTGAGACTTCGGATTCTGTCTGGCGCGTTGTTTCCGGATGTCGACGCCGCATGCGGGGGCAGCCGTACAAGTCTGAATCCCAGGAGGGCAAGCTTGTACCACTGTCCAATAGGTTTGATGTGTTGTCTGGGTCTGATTCAGTTCGCGATCTTCATTCTGCGAGTTGCTACCCCTCCCCCTCGCCTCCTAGATCTGAGCGACCACAGAAGGGGATTCTGGTGATAGGTAGCTCCAACGTTAGGCGTTTCATTGAGCCGTTTAGGGTCCATTCATTGTGCATTCCGGGAGGTCTGATTCAAGATGTGGAACAGGCTATCCCGGTTGCCATTGAGCGGACGAGGTGTAGCCAGTAGAGCTGTAAAAGTAACGAGAAATTCTGTATCTGTATTTATTCGTTACTGAATCAATCAATACCGGTTACTTTCGAATCGTTACTCGTTACTTTCGGTACAATCGAACACTAGCATGAAGCATCAGATCGCATGCGGGACGACTTCGTTCGCATTTGGAAAAGTTTAAGTAAATTGTTTATTTAGTAAAATAAGTTTAGGTAAGTTGTACATTTGGATAAAACTTAAAGTAATTAGCACATGGATCTTACGGAAAACCTCTGAATGTACACTTGATTTATTGTAATGAACATTATATATGAAAGAATAATCTAATTTCAAAACAAACACCTGTTTTCAAACAAACGAACAAAAAAAAAGACCTGTCCTTTCACCTGACAGTGACATATCTAATGACAATAACTGTTATTTTTTGAAAGTATCATGCTCAAAACCCTGCACAGAAGCCTGATGTGATAATAGGATATGTATTTAACAAATATTATAATCTCATCAAGGTATTTAGTTTTTAAATAGGAGGTTTCACCACTGACTTCCTTTACAGTTTTCATTTATTTTTGTAAATTCTTCATCTTTTTGTGATAGGTTTGTTAAAATAAATGTGGACATACAATTAAATCGGGCCTGCAGGCAAAATACTATTTACTCCCCGTTAATTGTTTCATTTTAAAACTATCAATCTTCAAAACTTTTAAATCAATAGCAAAGGTTCAGGACAAAAATGCGATTAATTGTTGTTGCGTCGCGGTTACAACATTCAACATAAAAGCCAGAACCGCATTGATTGATCACATGGATACTGCGGTAATAATACAATAACTAACACCAGGCAAAAGGAATAAAGTCATTCTTTGTTAATGGAATTCTGTAATTGCAAAAAAGGGCTGCTAGATTTGTTTCTGGAAATTATCGCATAACGCAATCAGTAACAGATACGACAAAAGAGCTGGAAAAGGATTCATTAGAAGACAGGAGGAGGGTGAAGAGGGTCATGGGAGTGTACGAGGCGTATATTGATGGTGAAGAATGGAAAGATATTGGTGTAAGAATTAAAAGTAATTCTTGGAAGGGAAAAGATGACCATGACCACAATCGTGCACTTGATTTCAGGCATAAGGATTTGGGAAGGTTCTCTTTTTAGCTAAAGGTTTCAGGGATTTGAGTAAGTTACCAAGAGAAATTATGAATAATTTACCAAAAACGTTGAAACAAGTTAAAATTTGTAGAGGGTAAATGTACGTGGATGCAGGAAAGGGGGGAAGAGGGAAATTGCCACCGAAGCGTGAGCTCTATTGCAATTTAATTAAATACTATTAGAACAAAACAAGTGCAGATATGTATATCACAAACTATTAGACAACTCTTTTATATTGTAAATTACACTGTAAAATAAAATAGAAGGTATCAAATCTTAAAATAAACAAATCTCATAAATGTTTGAAATCAATAAACCTCACTAATGAACTATCAATGAAAAACCAGTAACTATCTAAAATAATCCATACAAATTTTCTATTTACAAATTATGCACTGTAAATTTTAATGTTAAACAAAATAAAAAGTACAAAATTAGTCATTACGTTGTCAAAATTAGTCATTACGTTGTCAAAATTAGTTACCTGCGGAAGCTGGAACGTGTTCGTATCTATACGACAAATGCAAGTAACGAAACATGCGAGTAACGAAATGAATTTGTGAGTAACGATTCGGTACTTCAAGTCAGGCGACGAACCCGTTACTCAGTAACGAATACATCGTTACTTTTACAGCTCTAGTAGCCAGCTGCAGATTGTAGCTCATGTCGGCACCAATGATGCTTGCCGCCTTGGGTCGGAGGGTATCCTCTCTTCCTTCCGGCGGCTTGCTCATAGGGTGGTTGATGACCGCAAGATTTCAGCCGAGTTAACTGTCTGCAGCATTGTTGATAGAACCGAGTGTGGACCTCTGGTTCAGAACCGAGTCGAGGGTCTGAACCAGAGACTGCGGCGTTTCTGCGATAATCATGGCTGCAGGTTCCTAGATCTTCGCCTTGGGGTCGAGTCGTGTAGGTCCCCTTGGATAGATCGGGTGTGCACTACACACGTGAATCGGCTACACGGGTAGCAGGGGCCGTGTGGAGTGCATTGGAGGATTTTTTAGGATGAGGGAGGAAGACCCAAAACTGGGATTACAGTTACCGGCAGCCCAATTAAACTCGACACCATATGTTAGGAGTAGCATAAATCAATCTCAACCGTTAAAAGTACTAATTATTAACTGTGGAAGTGTTTGTAATAAGCAGCCTGAGCTTGAAAGCATTATTAGTAGCACAGAAGCAGATATTGTATTAGGTACTGAAAGCTGGTTAAAACCGGATACAAGTTCAGCAGAAATTTTTAACAATAGCATGAATGTTTTCCGTAAGGATAGGTTACATTCAAATGGGGGTGGTGTATTTATAGCTGTTAGTAAACACCTGTCGTGTAACGAAATTAATATCGATATGGTCTGTGAAATCCTATGGATTAAACTAAAAGTAGCTAGGACAAAACTTGTAATAGGGTCTTTTTATCGTCCACCAGATGCAGATGTAGCAGTTGCTGAGGCCTTAAGAAATAATGTAAGTCATATAGCTCGTAAATTTCCGGATCATGGAATAATACTAGGAGGCGACTTCAACTTTCCGTATATCGACTGCACTAATTACGCCCACGCTACTGGTGGCAGGGTTAAATATCCTGTGAGATTATTCTTGACCTTTTCTCAGATATTAATCTTGAGCAGCTCGTCACTGAACCAACGCGGTGCCACAACGATAACGAAAACATTTAGATATTATCGTTACAAATAGGCCTGAATTATTCACGGACATTTGTACCACCACGGGAATAAATGATCATAAAGCTGTAATTGCTACAGTAAAATTAACAGCCGCGCGCAAAAAGAAAGGGTCGTTTACATGTTCAAAAAGGCCCCAAAGGAGAGTTTAAGAACGTTTTTGAGGGATAATTACAGTACCATTATAGAAGGAAGAGGCTCGGTTGAATAGATGTGGGTTCGATTCATGAATATAGTCAGGGAAGGTATGGACTTACATATACCGAAAAGGACAATCAGGGATGGGGACGATCCCCCGTGGTGTACGCGTGAAGTTAAAAGGTTACTTAAAAAGTAAAGGAAGATACATGCACGCTCAAGAAGGACGACGTATAGGAGTGATTTAGAAAAATTAGCTGTTACAAGAGGTCATATCAAGAGTGCGATGCACGAGGGCTTTAATGACTTTCGTTGCAACTCACTTTCGAAGAGCCTCATAGAAAATCCAAAGAAATTGGTTGTAACAACAATATGCCAGTTCTACTACAAGACGGTCGGGAAGTTGATGACAGCCGCGACAATGCTACCGTATTTAACACCGAATTTAAAAATTCTTTCACTGACGAAAACATGCCCGTTTTTCCACGGCGTGTAGAATTTGAGATGGATCCAGTACAAATTGATAGTGTATCATAAAGCAATTAAAGCTCCTAAAGTGGGGAAAAGCGCCGGGTCCCGATGGTATAACAGTAAGAGTGTTTTCGGAATACGCGGAAGAAATAGAACCATTTCTGTCAAATATGTTTCGTAAATCTTTAGAGGAATGGAAAATAGCGCAGGTGATTCCCGTTTTCAAGAAAGGAGATCGGAGGGATCCTAGGAATTAACAACCCATATCTCTAACATCTGTTTGCAGTAGAATTCTGGAGAATGTCGTATGCTCTAACGTTATGAAGTTTCTAGATGAAAACGAGTTACTTACAGCAAACCAACACGGATTTCGGAAGAATCGATCGTGTGAAACGCAACTGGCTCTATTTTCACATGACGTAATTAAAGTTATTGATGCAGGATCACAAGTTGATGCTATTTTCTTGGGTTTCGAGAAAGCTTTTGACTCTGTACCACTCAACTGACTATTAGCGAAGATTCGAGCGTACGGTATATCTGATCAGATTAGCGAATGGATATGCGATTTTCTAACTGGTCGGTCACAGTAAGTCGTTGTTGACAGGGAAGCCTCTTCTAAGTTAGATGTTACTTCGGGCGTTCCTCGAGGAAGTGTAATAGGACCATTTCTTTTCTTAATTTTTATAAACGATCTCGGTGACAACTTTAATTTCAGGATGCGATTTTTTGTTGATGATGCACTTATTTATAGGGAAGTGAGGTGCTCTGACGGTTGCTTAGAAATTCTGCGCGATCTGGACGTTATTTCGGAATGTTGCCGTAAATGGCAGCTTACACTTAACTGCAAAAAGTGCAAGGCAATGCACATAAGTAATAAAAAGACCCCACTTGCTCAGGAATACATAGTTAACAATTCAGTTGTTGGCACGGTGATTCCCTGAAGTATCTAGGCGTTACAGTGAAAAGGCAACATACTTCCGTTGTAGGCAAAGCTAATTCTAAACTACGATTTATAGGTCGAATTTTGAGAAGTTGTAATGCTCATACAAAGGAAATAGCGTACAAAACACTAGTACGTCCGCATTTGGAATACTGTTGCGGAATTTGGGATCCGTACCGCAAGGGATTGATTGACACGTTAGAGAAAGTACAGAGGAGAGCCGCTCAATTCCTGACTGCTAGTTACAGTACTTACGCAAGTAAGAGAGACCGAGTGGGGCAGCGAGTCACACAGACTGACACGTTTTCGCAGTATATTGCGGATCCGCTTAATTGTGTGCAGGATCCGCCATACTGTCTAATGATGCGGGAACCTGCGGTATTTGGGGATCCCGCTTTGCTGGATTGCAATACCTAGTTATGATTGGAGTTAGAATAGGTAACGAATTGTTATGTATTATAACAAATTGAACATAACATTAAACATTTTATACTTACATTAAAATGATCTTCACGACAATATAAACAACTAGTTGAAGATTCTTTGTGTTCTCATAGCTATCAACACATTTTTCTTACATTCTCATCTCGCGTGACATAAAAATACAGTTCACCAGGTGCATTTCTTATCGTATTTTTGGACATAGGTGCAATACAGTATTTATAAATTGGTTTTTGACCCTCTTCCATATCGAAATTAATTATGAAACATAAAACTTTTGAGATATAACACTTCACACTACACAATACGCCAATGTAGTTGTGACTTGTGTATAATGACGTCACGTTGCAGCGCGCCAAACTGGCAATGTTTAAATCTTCGGGACGGGGTTGCAGTTTTAAAATATTTTTTATGTTACATTTTAGTATTTTCATCAAGATTCCATTCTTTAGCTTAAGTAACAGAGTAAATAATTTACTTAAAGCATAAAAACAATACATACACTGCATATACCCTGTTCGGAGGATTCATTCAAGCAGCGATTGCTCGGAGCCCGATTACTTCGGGAGTGACCAAATATTCCGATCCGTGATAGCAGTGTTCATCGGAATGCAAGACAGCGTCTTTTGTTAAAAAAATCATAGGCGCATATTTTAAAGCTTGCTTTTGCTTTCTATTTAGTTAGGCACCTTAGCCTCGGGTACTTTTTCCCCGCTTACCCCCTCCTTCAACGCCAGCCCTGGTTGAATGTCATCATCAATTAAAAAGAAATACGAATACGACATGTAAGTCGTTTTGATACAATTCTTACTTAATTCATACATATGCCTCGGAGAAAAGCTATGAAAGAAATTTGTACTGAATTTAATTGCACTGAAGCGCTTGCTTTGTTATTATCTTATATACTCCGAATGTCCAATTTCCCCACCCATTTTCTTTTTCCATTTACGAATATTAATTTTAAATTCCTTCAGCGTATTCGGTAAATTAGTCATTCCATGATAATCTATTCTAATCCATGACACCCTCAGCCACAAAAGAAAATTTTCCCATTCCCTTACGCACGAAACCGAGTGCCATCTTGTGCCCTTTTGTCATCTTTTCCATGCACAACCCCTAATTCCTCTACCAATATCTCTTCATGCCACATCACCACCCCTGGCCGCATTTAGGATCTGTAGGCCCCTAGGCTATATATGTGGGGCGGGCCCGTTAGGGTATATAGCCCCTAGGCTATCCATGTGGTGCGGGTCCACCAATATCTATTACTTTTTACTAAATTAATAAGACATTTTAATGTCAAATATTTAATAATATAATGATAGTAAAAATGTACGAGGATAACTTACTGACGATTAGCAAGTTCGAAAAGTGCTTTCTGTGTCGTTTCCGAGTGAACGAGGTTAGCAAGTGATGCTCGCACGATCTATTTTTCGACTGATGGTGCTGCCTATTGTAGTATTTGCAACCAAACACCCTCAGAAAAAGCCGGCGGGATTAAAACTTAAAAGTTTTGATAACAATAGGAAACAGTAGGTCTACATATTAAGATAACAAAAACGTTAAAAATTATTAAGATCACCAAAAGCACGCACTGGAGAAAGATTAAAAACTCAATACTGATTATTGACACATGCATGTCAACAGGAACGAGGCGACTAATATTTTTATTTTTGCATGTGGTGCGGGCTCCTAGGCGGCCCTAATCACCACCGTATTCTTTGTGCACTCCCAGCACTCTCTTCACCCTCCTTCTGCCTCCCAGTCCAATCCTTTTATCACATCCGTTACTGACTGGGTCCTGCGGTAATTTCAAAAACAAACCTAGCTGCTCTTCCTTGCACGCCTAAATGTGGGATCCAAACTACACACCATATCGATGCGAAAAGTTCTGATCAAAGTTTTGTATCCCAATTCTCTCACTTCTTTGGTACATTCTACAGGAAATGAAGGATTTTGTAACCTTTTCCTACCACCTGCCTAATGAGTCCTGCCCAGTTATGCCAAGATATTTGCCTTCAACCAGCAATTCTGTTTCCATCCTATAATAATGAACAACCTTCGTTTTTTTTTATTTGCGTGCTCTTCTTGGCGTTTGGTGTAGAAAGGACCTACTTTGTAAGGGAGTGGTCATAAAGCCGACCTGACCGACAGCCCAATAAACCCACTTTAGCCTATTAGAGCTCCTTTCAGGGCGAAGATGTAAGAGCAGGAAGAACTCAATTGGCTGGTACCTCTTCTATAACAAACATATTGTTGGAGGCGCCTATGTCACACAGACGTCATTTACCAGAATAGCTTAGATGTTACATAAAATTGCACACTTTTCGCTGGCGTCATTTTGGAAAACTCTATTTTTTTTTTTTTTTTTTTGTAATCTCAAATATTATTAGGCAAATAATATATCTGTATTTCAGTTTCGATTAGCCAGTAAAAGCATTACATCTCCCGGAAATTAAACAATACAGTTAATGTTGTAAAACAAGGCCTTTGATTGCATCTGACAGCCAGTGATCAATAACCACAAACTGTAATTATCTGAAACAAATTACTGTAGCTCCACCAATAATGCATTATAAATTGAGTTGCAAGATGTCACGAAATTCAAAATGTTGAGGTTATATTGTTTTCAAACAACATATTTAAAATTTAATATGGTAAAACGCGGCCTCTTTTAATTAAAAATGAAAGAAGTTGCACTGCAGTGCGAAACCCGATTTATGAAAAAACTATATGGGTAGTTATATGATTCAATGACGCAGAAGAAATATCCTTACTAGGATTCTATACTAGCTGCTCAATACATCCTTCTAATTTAAAAATTAAAGGCTATTTGAACAGCTAATTATTATCAACGGTATGAGTATTTTAAATGTAATACTACCCATCCGACGATTAAATATAGAGGTATTATCTGTGTCAGATATTCTGACAAAAAAAATCACATTATAATACTGCAGACCATAAAGGGATGCGATAAAGCCAGAAGATAATATACTTACTAGTTAATGATGATGATGGGAAGGAGCCGAAGATTTTCTCTGCGAGCAACTCTGTTTCACATTCCTCACAAATTCTGTACTATACAGACGAAGGGGGAAAAAAAAAAACTGCTGCAGTCACCACTAAATCACGGGGGAGTTGTCTTGTCAGCAGGCGCTGCTCCCTGCTGCATCGAGAAAACCGTGCTCGCTAACTTGCAGCCGAGACACACTTACAACGAACTAACAACTTATCCAACGAACAAAGCGACGCACGCACAGGGAAAATAAGATCCATGCCAACCCTTGCTGGCCACAAAAACTGTCACACACAACGGCATAGACGTGACGTTCACACACACACGCACAAGCACTACGACAACTAGTGTGGCTGCAGCTGTGTTGGCGCCGTGGGAGCCATCTCGCGGCAAGAACGGGAGCTACTCGACACGCTTCGAAAAAACAGCTGAACGTCGGCGAGAGGCGTGGAGGGGCGCGAGCACGTTGTTCAGCTGCGTCGGAAGAAACCGCTTGCTTATTTATTGATGCTGCGAGGGTGAAGGCGAAGCATATACTATCCTACTGGGATAGGTAATAAAAGTGCTTCACAACTCAAGGAACGGATTCGTGAAATATGGGCGAGGGGGTGATAACGTGGCGAGGGAAGAACCGATGAACTTTTTGAATTAAAGAACTTGGACAAGGGGAAATCCGATTTCGCTTTAACACACTGCGAATCTACACTTTCTAATTCTAACGACTATTTTAAGTACCTACCGCTTATCTTTTACTGGCGGAATTTTAGCTGAGGAAAATAACTATTATCTACAACTCATAATGGCTGAATCCCAGATCTCCATTTCGATAACATCATTGCGAGTTATTATCACGATTTATTCAAAAATAGCCTCTGGCTAATAATTTAACAAAATTATATGTACACTATATAATAACAAAAAAACTGCTTCAATATGACAATTTTTACAAAACCA
>JARYHS010014478.1:0-11278 GCA_031002005.1 Vandiemenella viatica
AAAGCGACATGTTTCTTTTGTTGAAGTCGTATGTCAAGCACTGACATTTGCGCCAAGCGACTTCTATGAAATCGGACACATTCATATTCGTCAACGTGATTACACTACACAATCCTAATACCGCGTGGTTGACTCGCAGCTGGCATGTTTCTTTAAATATTCATAGTGGTTTCGTCAAGTTTAGATCAATTACTCAGCGACAACAATGTATGTATCGCCACAATACATTTTTATATTAATTTACTATACTAAACTACATTCATTCAGTCAGGGCCGGCGTTAGGGGGTGGGGGGGGGGGGGTAAGCGGGGCAAAAGTACCCGGGCCCGTGCGACCCATGGGGGCCCTCCGGCCAGTATGCCTAAGTAAGTAAAAATCAAACGCAAATTCTATAATCTGCACCTATCATTGTGAACAAAAGGCGAGAGCGCTGGAGGCCCATACCTAATCTGCAGGATTGTTTTTTTTTTTTTTTTTTTTTTTTTTTTTTTTTTTTTTTTTTTTTTTTTTTTTTTAAAACATATTTGTATTTAACTAGTGATTAAATTAGCGCAAAATACTAATACACTGTGGTTGTATGACAAAAGCGCCCAGTGACATACCAAAGTGACAAACCCACACGGGGTGGGTGGCGGGTTTTTACGGTATACCTGCCCTCTACTACCTGCACTTATTTCGATGTTATACTGCTCACAAGATACCACACCCGGCGAAAGGGGTATTTCCTCAAATCCAGTTGATACACGAAATCGATAATGCTTGGTGGGATATGATGGACATTTTTATTTAATTGACAAATCAATCGATATGGAACTTGGTTACTGGATATTAAAGTGAAGTAATTTGCAAAAAATTTTCTTCTTGTCATCCAAGAGTCACAGATTTGTTGTAAACATTAGCAACAGGCATTGCAAATGTTGTCGATGCATTAGGTGTGCTCGCAAACAGTTTTAACAAACAGAAAATCATGCAGTATTTTAGCGAATATGAATAACTTTGTCACCTCCAGTGAATGTTTCCCTTTCTGCACAATTGACAACGACTTTGTGAATTATAATATTTATTGCTAGTTTTAATGTATGTTTGAAATGAGGCTAAAGAGGGACCTACCACTACAAATGATAGCAGGGAGTATGTGCATTGCGCCTGGGATTGTCAGTACACCGTCCGTGGGATATTTTCCGCTGATATCTCTTAGAGCACGTTTTTGTGACTTAAATAGTTTCTGTGCTTATACAGATTTTCCCCAGAATGAGATCTGGGCGTTCCCTTATGGGACGCTACATTCTTCTTGAAAGGCATTTTTTTTTTTTTTTTTTTTTTGTAAACTCTTGATTCATTCATTCATTCATTTGGGTAATCGTTTCATCCTCTGTATAGGGGTGACTTTTTCAGCTAACTAGTTACTGCCTTCTGAAGGCTATCGTACATTAGTACTGATGGGTCAGTGTTTTATAATACAAGAAACCAAAAATAGTAAAGTTAAAAGAGGTTCTGCAGATTTACAGAATGGAAAGCTTAGCATTTTTTCAGCCTATCAAATAAGTTTTTTGTGTACACATATTTCTAACAATATATTCATTGTCAGTTATGATTTCTCAGCATTATACGCAAATGAGCGGAGATTAATTCCTATTAGTGCAATTATTATTATTTGCGACAGTGCATCGTTTGAAAAACGGGTCAGTTTACAAATTTTTGTTTGCTGATATTTCTGGTGAGATTTTGGCTGATTCTAATTGTAAACAGAGCGTTCCATTTGTGTGACTAATTAGAAATTGCCCGACAGTTTATCCTAAAACGCACCTAGCCTTACCCATCGCCTGGGCTTGAAGGTGCGTTTTATCTGGCGACATCGTTCCAGGAGGCAGGGGAATGCAGACTCATGTTCGCTTATGTCACCTGTGTGCATTTAGTAGGACACCAGACACTATAGCCCAAAAATTTTAATGTTACATACGTGCAAGTATTGGAATATTTATAGACGTATTCTAATTTCCATCAACTGATACAAAATTTAATGAACGTATAAGAAAAACATATTATTAAAAGTCAGGCCAATGTTTTAAAAGTCAAATAATTTTATTTCTTGCCTTATAGAACATATATTACACACTCTATGTACTAGTATGCATGCACGAATTTTAAACTACACGTCCCTCGTCAAGTTCTATATAGCTTCGCATACTGACAGCTGCGGTGCTCGTTCTGACGAGTTTAAAACTTTATTAACTAGTAACATATTATCATAAAATAATAATGTAAAGAAAAATCATTATTAAAAGACTTAAGTGAGTGAAAACAATTTTTGTGTTCGGTAACTTTTAATTTACCCTTCAGACAAAAGTGTTAATTACATATAAGGTTCAATTCATTGATATCTCCAATTTATATTATAAAAATTCTTCTCGGGTTTTCTTCACATACAATTTTTATATTTAATACCTTCTTCTTTTCATCATTTGAAAGTGATTTTCTACTTCTAAAGCATTAGGACGACATTGTAGACAAAAACGTTCGCGCTTTGGCCATTTTAAAACGGTTTACGCTTCCACTTTTGTTTACTTGAGAAGGCGGCAGACAGGCTGAGCTACAGGGCGTCAGACTGACGCAGGTGACAGCCGCACAAGGGTCTACTGTATAATCCCCTGCCTTCTTGGAAGGACGGTGTCACCAGAAAAACGCACCTTCCAGCCCTGACGACACCAAGAGCGCATAGTTTGCAAAAGTTTGTAGAACTTGCAAACGTTTGTGTGTTTGCAGTCGGATGATTTGACTGGTTGGCTCCACTAAAGCTAAATATTCGAAAATAACAGTTCGTGTGCGAACATTTGTCGTCGTTCAAACTGCTGCCTGCAGTGTCTAAATGGCTACGAGAGGAAAACTTATCTAAATGGCTACGAGAGGAAAACTTATCTAAATGGCTACGAGAGGAAAACTTATTGCCAGTGCTGTTATAAGTGAAGAAGAGGACATTATTAAAATAAAGAAGAAACTTGGATTTTGGATATCGCATTTTTAAAACAAAAATAAAAATTCGCAAGACGGTTGTATAACTCAAGAATAGATGATATGAGTGGTTTATTTAAAAAAAATTGTTGTATGGCACAAGAAGATTTTGAATTCGTAACTCTGCTGATTAGTCCAAGAATATGTAAACGAGATACAAATTACAGAAACACCATTTCCGTGGAAGCTGATAGGCAATAACACTTCGCCTTTTGAATTAAGATGATTCCCACAACAATAGAAAACCTAAGCATATTATTTTATAAAATTACATACCTTTTCCTGCCATCATCGAGTTGTGCTGTTATTCTCTTCTGAACGAGGTGAGCAAAGAATTTACTTTCCACTTAACAACATCAATAGTGGTTACCATATCTGTTGCGATTTCGCTCCAGGCACCATGGTTTTTAATTTTGTTGTAGTAATATTTGTGACTACTCTGCCTTATCTGCGGCTTTAATTTTTATGATTCAATTAAGAGTAAACACTTTTCACTATCCCAGTCCATAGTTATATTTAAAACGCACTTAAAACTGATACTATTCGGAACACGCACCCCTGATGTTGAACCTATCTCCACTGAACACGCACTGTCCGTGCACGAACAACGAATTCCTTTGATGTACCGACATCGGCTGGAACACCTGCAAACGCCCGCAAATCTTTGTTCCTGCGCTCTATTCTCGTCTCCACCTGACAAACTCTGAGTACGCAAATATTTCAAACGTTTGAAAACATTTTGCGCGCTTGGTGGATCCCCACATTAAGGCTTTGGGCGCTCTTAGCATTTACTGTCAGACGTTTTTTATTTAGTGACGCAAATGGAACGCTCTGTTTTCAGTTAGAATCAGGGTACATTTCACTAAAAATATCAGCAATAAAAAAATTTGCAAAAAGACCCGTTTTTCTATGGACGCAACTTTACCCAAAAATAATAGACTGCTCGGCTGCTGAGAAATAATGACTGACAAGCAATATATTGTTAATTTATGTTAGAAATATTAGTACACAGAAAAACTTATTTGAGAGGCTGAAAAAATGCTAAGTTTTCACATACTGCAAATCTGCAGAACCTTTTTTAACTTTACTATTTTTAGTTTCTTGTATTATAAAACACTGACCCATCAGTACTAATGTACGATAGCCTTCAGAAGGCAGTAACCAGGTAGCTGAAAAAGTCACCCCTTTACAGTGGATGAAACGATTACCCAAGCAATCTACGAATGAAAGATTCTTACTCACTAAGCCAGCAGTGTCAGCGAAGTCAGAAGGACGCGGAGATGACGTTGAGCCTTCCTTAATCGATACTATGCAGAAGTAGGATTATCAGAGACAAGGTGAGTCACTAGTCAATTTCACTTGTAACTGATTACGGTCGTTGTAGAGTAGCTAGTTAAGAGCTAAGAACTAGCCCCTCGCACAAAAGTTGGTGCCATTTTTCTTAAATTTGCAATAAAATTATCATTTTGCAGATGCTGATATGCAAGAAATCTGTTGTTTACAAGCTTCTGTAGCATCGGCAGTACAGAAATGGGACCACGTCGATCAAGAGGACAGTAAAGTTGGCATTTGCATTAAGTTGCCAAAAAGTGAAAGTGACAGTATTAGTGCAAGCGACAGTGATAGGGACGATATCCTTTTAGAAAGTGAACATGTTTTAAAGGCCAGTTCGACAGGGAATGAGAAGATTTTAGATTTTGATATCGGTCTGTGGAGTGAAAAAAAGTGCTTCAATAGTTGAGAGGTAGAAGAAGCTGTTAGGCGAGGACCTGAGCAAACACCGAAAAGACTGCCGCGGGACAGAAAATGTAATCAATCTTTCCCTTCAAATGTCTTAAAAAATGGGAAAGTTTCAAAAAGGGGCTGGCTTGTATGGAGCAAAGAAAAGCAAGCATTGTACTGCTTTGCTTGCCGATTGTTTTCGCAACGTACGGATATCTCTAAATCGGATTTGGCGTTAGGCTACGGTTGGGGATTATCAAGAGGCTGGAAAAAACTGAAACAGAAAGTGAATGAACATGAGAGCAGCGCTGATCATAAAACGTCTTACTTAGAATGGCGCAAATTAGAATATGCGCTAAATAGTAGTTCAGCCATAGAAAATCTTTTAGACCGAAATATTGCAAGAGAAGAACAGTATTGGACCGAAGTATTGCATCGCGTAATCGAAGCTATTCTTTTCCTTGAGGAAAGAGGTTTAGCTTTGAGGTGATAGTGACTTAGTCGGAGATCGTCAAAATGGTAATTTTTTGGGTGTCTTAGAGTTTTTGGGGAAATTTGATCCCATTATGAAAGAGCATTTAAGAAAAATTGAAGTGTCGCAACAAGGAGGAAAACGTATGGTTCATTATCTGTCACATGATATTCAGAACGAATTTATCGAAATAGCTGGAGAGTTTGTTCGTCAAACTATTTTAAGAGAGGTAAAACTTAATAAATACTTTTCTGTTATAGTAGATGCAACTCCTGATGAAGCCCAAATAGAGCAAAATTTTTTATACTGCGCTACATCGCCCTTGATAAAGAAAACGAATATAGAATTAGAGAGCGTTTCTTGGCTTCGTTGATTATGAAGAGAAGACTGGTCAGGCAATCGCCAGAATGATCTGCAATGAGCTGATACGTCATGGCTTAAAGCTTTCAGACTGTCGTGGGCAGGGTTATGACAACGGGAGCAATATGCGTGGCACCTATCAGGGAGCTCAAGCACATATATTAAAAGAAAATCCCCTGGCAATTTTTTCTCCTTGTGGCGCTCACTCATTAAATCTCTGTGGAGTCCATGCTGCGGAGGGTTGCGCAGATATAATCACTTTTTTTTAATTGTTTCAAAAACGTATAATTTTTTTCATTCTAGTCCCAAAAGATGGAAAGTTTTGAAAGAAAATATTGGATCTTCCCTTCACGGGCTATCGGAAACGAGATGGTCTGCGCGGATAGATGCCGTGCGTCCATTTGCTAAGCATTTGTCAGGATTACAAAGGGTGGTTGAACTTGCATTTAACTTTAATTTGGCTGCAGAGGCACGCACTGAACTAAAGGGCATTCAGAAGTACTTAAAATCATTTAAATGTATCGTCATGTCTACAATTTGGTACAAAGTATTAACTGCAATATACGTAGCGTGCTTCAAGCAAGGGAAGCTACAGTCGATGTTGAAAGTGGTAATATTAAGAGTCTAGTGGAAGAATTAAATGAATTGAGAGACAGTTGGGATACCATTTACGCAGAAAGTTTCAAGGTAGCAGAAAATATTGGAATATCACCAGACTTCAATTTGACGATAAGCGGCACAGAGAAACAGAAAGGCAAAAGAAAACGCTTTGTAGATGAAACATCTGAAGATTTAAACCTGCACCCAGAGGACAGTTTTAAAGTAAATGTTTTTAATATTATTCTAGATACAGTTATAGGAAACTTAACTATAAGGTATGCTGCCATAGAAAAAATGATGGACACATTTGGTTTCTTGTGGAACTACATGAGCCTAGACCATTCTACACTATCAGAGCAGGTGGAATACATGGCATCTTTGTACCGTGTGGACGTTAATACGCAGGATTTAAAAGAAGAAATTTTGCAGTTAAAAAAGATTCATGTAGCTAATTTTGGATCCAATCTACTTCACCCTTTGCATCTTCTTAATGCTCTCCATAAATGCAATTTTAATAACATATTTCCCAACGTAATGGTAGCCTTACGTATTTTCTGCACTTTGCCTGTTACTGTTGCACAAGCAGAGCGGTCATTTAGCGTTCTTGCAAGAGTTAAGAATTGTTTGAGAACTACAATGGGACAAGAACGGCTTGTTGGATTAGCTATGATAGCAATAGAATCAGAGTTAGCCCGCTCATTGGATTATACCGCGATTATAAAAGAACTCGCATCTAAAAAAGCTAGAAAGGACGTATAATTTTGTAAAGTATAGAATTTATGTAAACAGAGAACATTAAAAAACTTTCTTAACAATGCATTACCTTTTTCTTGCTTGAAATATTCTGAATTTATATAAAAAAATATAATAAAAAAATGACGGGGGGGGGGGGGCCCTAATAATGGTTACCCGGGGCCCGAGAATCCTAGCGCGGCCCTGGTTGTAGTATCTGTTCATTGGAGGTTTTATCTCGTAGGCATATTTTATTGATTACTGAAGATGGTGTCATTTTCTCCAGTATCTTCTCTAGCACCCCTTGCGTTGCCATATGAGTCGAATAATTACTCGAAGCTTTGCGGAATTTTTATTCCATTCCAAATAGTGCTTGGAGAGGGTTTTGGTTGAGGTTTTCACAGAATGTTATCCATTTTTGACACTTTTTCCTTTTCTATAAGTTTTAACTCTGGCCTGAGACTTATTCATAGAATTAAATTTTTCTCTGTTTTCTGTTGATCATAGACTTTTAGCGCTTGTTTATTTCTTGCATTGCAATGGCTCGTAAATGAAGCTACTCCACAGTTGAGGAGGAGTAGGTAAATTTGAAGAAAAGCTAGGCTATTGTGCGGGAAAGGGTTCTGAGTGCGGTGCAGGCAAATGCAGAAAATTTCTCTCATCTCTCAGTGACACCAGATCAGTCCTTGTAACATAAGAGTTAGCCAATAACTGCTATAGCATCCTTCCATGAAATAGTCTCGTGAGCAATACGAAATTTAATTTGCTTCTGTCTAGAATAAGTCATTTGCAACAAATTTCACAGCGAGTGGCAATACAACACATTCGACTTGTATGCTCAAAATAGAAACAGTGATAGCAAGTAGCCACATTCCCAATGCACAGTCCGACACTGATCCAAAGATTGGTAGCCTTTGACCAAGAAATGTCACCTGTACTAACTGCCTAGGTACTAGTTCCTTCCCGTAATACTTTATGAATGATCCAAAGGACTTGTAAAGCATCAGTATCACACTCAATTTCTTTCTGTAACTCATCTTCTGAGACAGACATGTCCGCAATACGTATTTATCTAACCTGTTTGGCCACACTGGTGAGATGTGTTCTATATGCACATCGTTTTATCCTTTTCTACTAATATTAACTATAGCAGATTTAATGCCTGGTATTGATTCGCTTAAGTATTTTTTCCAACAATCATGGGATAAAGCCGATCCAGATTCTGTTGATCACTATGAACAGTATCATATTCCGTAAAGACATCGTACGGGACATTGTCAGTTCTCTCAGTAACTAATTGTCACGTATGGTTGTGGCATTTAAACTAGACACTTACTTCCTAACTTGAATTTTAGCTTTTTTAACTGCTAAGACATCTCTGATTTCTGACAATGGTGACCTCATTCGCTGTTCACATTGAGCTGCATTATCCCATGCAGTCTGATTCACTGCTTCCATGTTCTGATGGTCCATCACCACCAATTGCGAAGCCGCCTGCTGCTGCATTAGTAGAAGAGTACTTTCCTGATAAAGGCTGCAGAAGACATCTTGCTATCGACTGACATCGCACTCGCCACTCACAACATGGAAATACGTTCTCAGATCTTCACTGACCACCTGTCCAGTATCATCTGTCTTAATTTCATGCATTGGGGAACTGAGACTGCATCTCAGTAATGCGTCGGTACTATCATGACTATGCTGACACCTGGTTTATTTCCACTGAGCGAAACTGAAAGAAAACTAAAGTACTCAAAGGCTTTACAGATGCAATCTGTACACCAAAGCAAACTATTTCACTATAACAAGAATAATTGTCTCAATATAATGTTTTTTAAGCAAGAAAATATGAAGTGTGTTGCTATGTAAACAACCAGATATATTGTAACACAGTGTAATACAGTTTGGTACCGGAGTGAACAAAATGAATTTCAATTAACCCTATGTTTTGATAGTATTTGGCATGACATTTCAATAAGTAGAAAGCAACAAATCCTCTTTATGAGCATGTTTTCTTAGTAGAACAATACAATAAATATTTCAGAGTAAGGGATGGCAGCCATTTAATCTAAATGACTTTCGAACTTGCTAGTAATATTGTTAACATTTCAATCCTGTACCATGGAATCTCAGTTTAACACAGTCGCAAGTCCCTATTTACATATTGAGTAGAACAAGATCAGTTAGTGAGCTCAGAGCTGATTATTATTTATTTATTTATTTTATTTTATGCGAATAGACCTACACAGATCACGCAAAATGTAGTCTACATCTACATTTACATATATACTCTGCAATTCACAAAATTGTGGGTGGCAGAGGGTGCTCAGCACCAAAGCTCTCTTTGCTGTGCATTCCAATCCCTAATGGTACGAGGGAAAAAAGAATTCATATAAGAATCAGTCCGGCACCTTATTTCTCTAATTTTATCTTTCCTGTCCTTTCGACTCAAATAGGTTGGTGGAAGAAGTATTTCACTACACTCAAAAGTGAAAGTGGGAGTACACATGTTTTCCCATAAGTTTAAACGAAATGTGTGTCGTCTATCTACCAGAGACTCCCAACCTAATCTACTAATCAGTTCTGTGACGCTTTCATAAGGACTGTAGCAAGCGGTCACGAATCGAGCAGCTCTTCTCTGTACTTTCTCTATACTTTCGATCAATCCCTTACGAAACGGGTCCCAAATGGCACAACAATAATCCAAATGTGGACGCACAAGAGATTTGTACGCCATCTCCTTTGTTTGTTCATTACAATTTTTCAAGATACGACCTATGAATCGCAGCCTAGAATTTGCTCTACCTACTAACGAATTAATGTGTATGTCCCATTTCATGTTCCTTTGTACTGTTACTCCCAAATATTTCATAGAATCGACCATATCAATAACTGTATTGTTTAACTCGTATTTCTGTACAATTGGATTCTTTTTGTTAGTTATGTTCATTGTCTTGCACTTTTTACAATTTAGAGTAAGTTGCCACTCAGCGCACCAAGCCAAAATAACATCCAGATCGCGCTGAATTTCTAAGCAATCGGCCAAATTTCTTACTTCCCTATAAATAACCGCATCATCAGCAAACAATCTAAAAAGGCTTTTCACTTTGTATCCGAGATTTTATAAAAATTATGAAAAGTGGTCCTATTACACTTCCTTGAGGTACACCCAATGTAACATCTAGATTAGAAGAACTTTCTCCTTCAACGACAACATACTGCGACCGACCAGTTAGAAAATCCTTTATCCATTCACAAAGCTGATCCGATATACCGTACGCTCGAAGCTTCGCTAAAAGGCGGTTGTGTGGCACAGAGTCAAAGGCTTTCTGGAAATCTAAAAAAATTTCATCTACTTGTGAACCTGCATCGATAACTTTCATTATGTCGTGTGTAAATAGGGCCAGCTGTGTTTTACAAGATCTTTTCTTCCGAAATCCATGTTGATTTGTTGTAAGCAAATTATATCTAGAAAATTCATAATGTTCAAGCATATAATATGCTCCATAACTCTACTACAAACAGATGTTATAGATATGGGACGATAGTTTCCAGGATCACTTCGATCACCTTTTTTGAAAATCGGAGTTACTTGCGCGATTTTCCAGTCTGAAGGTACTTTTCGCTCTTCTAATGGTTTTCTGAATATATCAGACAGAAATGGCCCGATTTCCGCCGCATACTCTGAAAATACTCTTACTGGAATTCCATCCGGGCCCGGTGCTTTCCCCCACTTCAGGAGCTCTAATTGTTTAACGATACCTGCAGTATCTATTCGTAATGATTCCATTTCTGTCTGAGTTTCTTTTGCCATTCCAGTATTCTCGCATCCGTTTACTGAAGGCAAGTTTTCTCTCTAATGTTCGATCGTTGTGCCGGTCTTCTTGGCTTTGGTTTCTGGCATGATTACCCAGTCGTGTATTTTTTGTCTGAAGATTTTGCAATCTAGGATTTCTGAACTGAATATCCGCTTAGTTAATCTGTTATCCTGTAGATGTGACCGCAGAATTTTAGTCTGCATTTTCTGATGTCGTTGGCTATGTTTGAGTGTGACTCTACTGTTTTGTTTGACTTTAGTCTGTAGCCTTCTTTTGTTTTGGTTGGTCCAATAATTTTCCTGATTATTCTTCATTCTTCTTTTTGGATGTTCTCGATATCCCTCTTAGAGTTTAGTGTGAGTGTTTTTGTGGTGTATAGAGCGTTGGGTTTAATAAATGCATTTTTGATTGAATTCCTATGTTCATTTCGTTGTAGAAGTCGCTGGTCTGTCCGAAAGCATTTTTCATTTTGTTTGAGTCTGTTTTGTTGTGCCTTCTTTTCGAGTACTGTTGGACTGATAATTTCGCCTAAGTATTTAAATCGTGATTCTGTGATTTTTCCATAT
>JARYHS010014481.1:0-27655 GCA_031002005.1 Vandiemenella viatica
ACGCTCGTCAGTTTCTGTCTTGGATGGCGATGGGACTGTGGACAAGGAACGGGAAGGAATTCGGCCATGGCCTTTTTGAAGGAAGAATCCCGGCATTCGCCTGGAGTGATTTGGGCAGGGCAGCGCTAGGATTCTCTGGCCTCAGGTAATTGTTTTCGGGCCGCCCCGCCTCTTTTTTTTTAACACTTTGATTTTTTGGATAAAGTCAGAAAATTTTAATCCAAAAACATCAAATACACCTTTTTCAGAATTTTTTGTTTTTTATTTGATTTCTATTTAGCTAGACACGCTGGATGGAGGGCCCCCTCGGGGGGCCTGGCCCCCGGGTAGTTTTGCCTCGCTTACCCCTCCCTAACGCCGGCCCTGGATTTAGGGAAACTATGGAAAACCCAAATCTGGATGTCCGGACGGGGATTCGAACCGGCGTCCTCCCGAATGCGAGGCCAGAACGTTAACCGATCACCCACCACGCTCAGTATGGCTATAGGATGTATATGCATAGATCATTTAATAATTTGGCGAAATCGATAGAGCAGTTTGATTTACGATTACATCCTCTATGTTACTGCTGTTAACCTGCTGAAATATATACGTTTTCTGGTAGTATTATCTATTGAAAAACCAATTTAACGATTTCTATAACTACCTCTCTATGAAATTAATTCATAAATTATAAACAGGTGACTTGATTGTGTTATCCCTCCTTTGTAGAATTGATTTCAGCATGCAGTGTTGTTGCATTCATTTTACGTTAATGAAGGTACAAATGATTGATAGAACAAAGTGCTATCTGTACTGGTCAGCTCCCGATGTCTCGATCAGGTAGTCACGCCACCTGTTTAACTGCGCTGCTCGCCTACTAGAAACGTAGTGCAAAGGAACCTCTGCCTTTGTTGATTGGTTAAATTTGGGTTGTGCTCTTTACTTCCTCTGCCTGACGACTGGGCATTTGAAATGAAACAGCAGCAGTGTGACTGACGTATTAATTTTTGGTATATGGCTCAAGTAAACCCAAGCAAACTTCTCGATTACACGGTGCACGTGCAGATAAACCTATGTGTATTTTCCGCTCAGATTCAGTTATCGAAGGACCGCATGGATAGTGGCCACTCAGATGGCCAGTGTAAACCATTGGAGGGTGGCGGGAGAAACTGAGATCCTGCCAGAAGTCTAATCAGGCATGTTAGGCCCGGCTTACCTGATCTATTGAAGGATAGTCTTGTGTTGCCCCATCTGTCTCCGAAACGTGTACTGTATAAGTGTATTTTTAGTTTGTGAAATGTGTAGAGCAGTGGTCCCCAACGGGGCGGTACCGTCCACCGGTGGGCGTTGAAGAGCTCATAGGGAACGATTCTGGTTAAAGTCAAATTTTAGGGACGTTGGGTATCAACCACCGCTCCTCTACTTTCCAGTATTATACGGGGCTGCATGGAAGAAGTCTTTAATTGCAGTCAAAAGAGGATGCAGCGTATTCGCAATTTATTAGCTAAGAAAATAAACACATTTTCAGTAATGGAATGCGGTGATTTGAAAACGTTGATAACAGATAAGGTAACAAATACCGAAAAATTAGTGTCATTACTCCAAGCTGAGCCCTCTGATTAAAAACATTTTTTCCACAATGTTTATTTGTTGATCAGTGTTGGGGGTTGTGCCTGTGAACACCATTGGTAGGTGGGGTTTCACTAGGCATGGCCTACACTTAAATAGAAGGGGGAAGGGAGTACTTTCTGAGTTGTTAGCTAAAGCAGTGAGGGAGCCCGTTTCCAGTGATGATGGGGTCAGGACTGTGCCTTTTTTAGGTTAGGGGCTGCTGGTGAAGGGACAGAAATAGATTATCAAAGTGATACTGACTGCAGATTCGCGATGGGGAAAGTCACAGATATTAAAGAAATAGATGAAATGGCTAAAACAATAACTGACTGCGGTAAAAGTGGGAAAGAGGAGATAAATTCTGAAAATGTAAAGCCAGTAGTAAGGGTGTTAATGGTAAACTGTAGAAGTATAATGAACAAAGTAATCGAATTTGCCAACTTAACAGAGATGCACGAACCACAAGTAATAATTGGGGTAGAGAGTTGGTTAAAAGAAGAAATACTAGACAGTGAGGTTTTTCCTGATGGTTACAGAGTGTACCGCAGAGATAGAGGAGCAATTGGTGGAGGAGTCTTCATACTAGTTAGCAAAAACTACCACAGTTCACTGGCGTTCATAGATCAAGACCATGAGTTACTTGGGGTAGATTTCTGGGGTAATAAAAAAGAAAAAATAAGAGTGTTGGCTGTTTACCGCAGTGGAAGAATGACAGAAGAGGATGAGGCTCTTGGGGAGAAATTAAATTCATACTCAGATTTCAGAGGTGAGAATAGAATGATCATCATCGGAGGGGATTTAAATTTACCAGGTGTAAACTGGGAAGGGAATAAGATAAATAACACAAGGGAACAAAGATTTGCAAATATCTTAATAAGCGAAGGAGGATTTACACAAGTGGTTGAACAAAACACTAGGGGACAAAATATTTTGGATATATTTCTAATTAAGCCCAATGAAAACCTTTTGAGGTATCAAGTAACTGAAGGAATAAGTGATCATGAAGCAGTTCTGATGGATATTAGAGGATTCAGTAAACCAGCAGCCAAAATTGAAGGGGGAAATAGGTACAATTATAAAAAGGCACAGGTTTCAAATTTGAGGAGATATTTCAGAGAACATTTCAGCAAATGGAAGGATGGCTCAGATACAGTAGAGTCAAGGTGGGAAGAGTTCAAGGAGATAATAAGAAAGGGGGAAGAAAAGTTTATTCCAAAGCAAAAAATAAAGAGAAGTAGAGAACCTATGTACTATAATAGGGAAGTGAGGAGGTTAAAGAGGTTGGTAAGAAAAGAACATAACAGAGTTAAGAGACAGCAGGGTAGTAGGGAATATTTAAAACAAATAAACAAGGACTTAATAACAGCAAAGAAAATGGCTAAAGATGGGTTTATGAAGAGTATTGTCAGTGCAGGGGGACCATTGACTGATGCATCTAGAAATTTCTATGGCTATATCAGGAAACTGAGGGGAAGGGAGGATGTAGAGACACTTATAGATAAGGATGGAGAAGAAGTTACTGACGATTTGAAAAAGGCAGAGATTTTAAGTAACTGGTTCAGTGAAAGCATTAGGGACAATGAATCAGAAACAGGAGGGTCTAATTCGGAGAACGAGCTTAACAACACAATTAAAAATGACGATAGTAAAAAATTTGATATCCATCCTGAGGAAATCATGAAGGAAATAAGAAAGCTGAAAAAACATAAAGGGGCTGGTGAAGATAATATTACTACAGATATCTTAAAGATAGCCGGATGTGACATTGTACCTTATCTTGAAATATTATTTAAATTGAGTCTAGACACTTGCTGCTTACCACATGACTGGAAAAGTGCAATAGTAGTACCGGTACATAAGGGAGGGGTGAGAAATAGAGTTGAGAATTACAGGCCAATCAGTTTGACATCTGTGGTAGGTAAATTAATGGAAAGATTGATATGTAACCACATCAGAAATATATGTGAGGAACGTAATTGGTTTTCAAGCAGGCAACATGGTTTCAGGCAAGGATATTCATGCGAATCTCAGTTGGTGGGATATATGCAAGATATTTCAGATGATATGGACAAGGGAGGCCAAATTGATAGTGTAGCACTATATCTGTCTAAGGCGTTCGACAGAGTAAGCCATAAAATGGTAGTAAATAAGGTAAAAACCATTGGAGTGGATAAGAAAGTGATTTGCTGGGTAGAAGAATTTTTAAAAGGTAGAAAACAGAAAGTTAGGGTAGGAAATGTAGTATCAAAAGAAATGGAAGTAAAAATGGGTGTGCCACAGGGTAGCGTATTGGGACCATTGCTATTCATTATTCTAATGAATAATTGTGTTGATTGTTTACTATCTGAAATTAGATTGTTTGCAGATGACATAATGCTGTATAAAAGAATCAAAACGATAGAGGATTGTAAACAGTTGCAGGGTGATCTGGACAGGATATCTAATTGGGTTGGTAAACATGGAATGAAGATAAATGCAAAGAAGAGTCAGCTTATTAGATACACAAATAAAAAACAAAAGGTTAATTATGAATATAAGGTGGGGAAAGAATTGCTTGCTGAAGACTTGAAATGCAAATATCTTGGAATTACTTTTGATAACAAACTTAACTGGGCAGGACACATAGGACAGGTGGTAGGAAAAGGTTTCAAAGTTCTGCACTTGTTGGAGAGAGTGATGAGGGGATGTACGAGAGAAGTAAAGGAATTGGGTTACAAAACTTTGGTCAGACCATTGCTCGAATATGGTAGTGTAGTATGGGACCCTCATTTTACGTATCAAATACAGGAGTTGGAGAGGGTGCAAAGAAGGGCTGCTAGATTTGTTTCTGGAAATTATCGCAGAATGCAATCAGTGACGGATATGATAAAGGAGCTGGAATGGGATTCATTGCAAGACAGGAGGAGGATGAGGAGGGTCATGGGAGTGTACAGGGCATATACTGGTGATGAGGCATGGAAAGATATTGCAATAGGTATGAAAAGTAGTGCATGGAAGGGAAAAGATGACCATGACCATAAGCTGGCACTCGATTTCAGGCACAAGGGTGTGGGAAGAGTCTCTTTTTTAGGTAAGGGTGTCAGGGATTGGAATGAGTTACCAAGAGAAATGATGAATAATTTACCGAAAACTTTGAAGGAATTTAAAGATAAAATTTGTAGAGGGCAAATGTAGGTGGGTGCAGGATAGGGGGAAGATGGGTGTGTAGGGAAATTGCCACCGGAGCCTGTGCTCCATTGCAATTAAATTAAATTAAATTAAAACTGTGAACAATACACAAATATTTTTTGTATTGTTTAATAAGATAATTTTAAAATTGTGCCCTTGTTTTTCCATATATATGATATTGTACACTTCACCTAAAACGGGTGCCATCGAATCATTGTTACAAAGAGTGGATTACGAGCCAAAAAAGTTGGACTACTAAGGTTTACATTATTTGTTACAAGGGAGAGATCCTGCTAAACTTCTGTATGATATTCGTTCAGCTTTCACAATACAAATGCCGTTTGTGCATGCATTCTTCTTTCATTACCTTTGAAGTTTTATAAAAGCATTGTGGTGTTTTGAAAAAACAGAGAAATGTAGAAAATACAATTGTTTCATTAATGGTGAGCAAATATATTGAGATTACTATATTCTCCTAATTTAATTTAAACTGGTGGTTGTAACCTGTAATCGGTCGTATAGGTCCGCGTAGCCTCAATAAAATTTCTCGGCCAATGGCGAACGCCCTTTAAAAAGCTTTTCTTTTCTTATTATTTTTTTTAAAAACATAAGGATTTCTAATACTTTGTCCATGGTGGACTTATGGAATCAGCGACTGTGAATCAAATTTGTAGATTTTAATCAATTTAGTTCACTTTTAGTTTTCGCTATTTTAGCAGATTTGGAGGTGTTGTTGATATTAACCTTTATGTAATTAGAAATAACATTCATTGCTAAACATTCTTTGTTAAATTTGATGCTAAAAGTTGTTTTCATAAGCTTAAGTTTATATTTCTTGAATGTATATACAATTCCAAGAACCTGGCGAGGTATACGTAGTAATACTTTGTCCATGGTGGACTTGTGGAATCAGCGACTGTGATATCAAACTGTGACTGGTCGCTGTATTCAATTATCAACCAAATAAGGATTTCTATTTTACAAAAGTAATACAATGCCAAATGTTATTAATTAATGTGATTGATGGGCTTGTTTCTTCCAGCAGGTTGAATCAATTTGAGGAGCATTTTGCTCGTGTTCAGTCCCAATTCATCTTTGTGCGTGTTGGAAACTCGAGACAGCTAGTCACCCGCCATTACGGAAATCTTGTCGCGAACCCTCTACGACACCTAGGGCTTTCGCGAATCCCACTTTGGGAAACCCTGGTATAGATGATTGCTGCGGAGCTATCGAAGAAATCCGATACCAGGAAAAGAAAAATAAATATAACAATTTTATATTAGCTTAATAGAGGAAAGGTCACAATATTATACGTGGTACCCTTACAAGGTGTAGAGCTGGTGTTTGAATTTGAGGACGATGGCGTTTCCCCAGACACCTTGTTAGTACAAGGGGTGATCAAATGAAAAGGTACGAAACGACATAAAAACGTAACAGTTAAGTATTTGCATATTTCGCCATGGGAGAGCGTAGCGAGACATCTCGGGATGCGATTGGAGTCTCTGACTGGGATCGTAGCATGCACGGGCGCCCGCATGCGCAGTAGAGAGCAGAGGCTCTTATCAAAAGCGGCGTCCAAATGATGCGGCAGTCCGTATGAGGACAGTATGGCGTACAGATGGGGGATGTGTACTGTGATACATTCCGACGCCTACGCAGGTACATCAAGAACAAAAGACCGGGACTGCTCACGGAGGGTGTGGTTCTGCTCCATGATAACGCGCGTCCACACGTCTCCAGAGTCACACACATGGAACTGGCCAAGTTCAAGTGGAAGACGTTGGACCATCCGCCCTACAGTCCGGACATGTCGCCCTGCGATTTCCATGTGTTTGGTCCACTGAAGAAACACCTGAAAGGAAAGAGCTTCAACTCGGACGACGTACTCAAGGACGCTGTGAAGGACTGGGTCTCGTCACGGCCACAGGAATTCTGGGAACAAGGAATCCTGCTGCTTGTTCATCAGTGGGATCGTTGTTCTCATGCCTATGGTGTATATTTTGAATAAAGTCTACATTTGTACCCACCGTGTCGTTTCGTACCTTTTCATTTGATCATCCCTTGTATAATTGCCTGAGACTTTGATGTGTTCAAGGTAGTTCTCCAACTTCTTGCTCAAGACTCTGTTTGCAGTATGACTTCTTGGCGTCTTCTGATGGCGATGGCTTTCTTCCGGCGGACCATAAAGAATATCATATCATCCGCATATAGAGGAGTGCAGACCATTGAAGGTGCTGGTGTACAGCACATATCCTAATACCGAGCAGAAGGGTACTCCTGCATTGATGGGGCGGTGTGTGCACAGCCTAAAGCCAACCCTGATGTAGCCAGGGGAGGCCCTAGCAAGTTTTTCGGGTGGTGCGAGATCTCATTGTGGGGCCCCAAATGTGCAATCGCTTATTCGTGATTAACGTGTCCCCATAGAAGGATTGAAGAAAATAAACATTTTTTACATCCTGCTAATATTATAACTGTAAAACTTTGTTTGCTTGAATGTGTTTACTGTTTAACGTCGGAATGGCTAGTTAACTTTTGATAAAATTAGGAATAATGTATTGGTTATCTACCTTTATCCCGATCGAAAAAGTAGTACCCGTGGGATTCCGATACGAATATGTGTAAGAATGCGTTATGAATTCCACTCGTGCTAAGCCGCTGACAGAACATAGTTTGTATACATTAACAATAATAACATCACCTCAGAAAGATTAGTATAGGATAGCAGGGGTGTGGAAGAGAAACATCAACAGTAAAAAGGTTTATTTAATATACTCGTACTATGGTCAGATTCAAATTATTTTTTAATATATTTTTAAGCAAACAAATAAATCATAACTAAAAGGCCTATATTGCCATCTCCCTCGCTTTTGTCCTTAGGCAATATTATTTTCTGTAGATAAAATTGGAAGATCTGACAGTATGTCTTAGAGCATGCGTTTACTGAAATAAATTTTATTTTACTGAACCTTCGTTCGCTTTCAGCGACAGTTACAGGTATGTTTAGCAAAATACGAAGTGCTGTCTGCACATTCGGAAATATATCCTGCCAACCTGTGTAATAGAAATTATTGCATGTTAAAAAGAATACTGTGGACATCATTTATTCCAGGATACAACCCACTGTGATTTTTCGTCTTCATTTGACTTATGGCTTATGCCATACAGCCTTCAACATCAGCCATCTTACATCGTTTACAATACTATTCACATTATGCACTATTTACAATATCTTATGATAACAGTTACAACAATTCGATATTTACAATAATTTATAATAGTTTAGGCTCATTTGCATTATAATTTGCTCTTGTGTTGTTTCGCTGTCCTTTTTCCGTGGTTGGGTGTGGTTTGCTCATATATGGAGGCCGGTTTCATCTAGGTATTGGGTGTTTTTTTTTTTTTTTTTTAACTGCTTAACGTCTCTTAACAGCGAGGTCTTTAGAGACGGAGGTATTTGGTGATTGCTGTTAAGATCTGAGGGTTGTTCTCATACAACAATGATGCGATGCTGGTAGGTAAAGGGATATTTTGTTTTATAATGCAGCCAAGTAATTTATTTATTGAGGTGTTATATTTTGAACAACCAAAGAACAGATGGACTAGGTCGGATGTTTCTGTGGGGTATTTTTCACAGTAAGCGGTTTAGGATATTTTAATACAGTGTAGGTGGGCCGCGTAGCACCCTTGCCCTAACCTCATTCTTACTATTTATTTGTCGTCTACTCACGTTTATGTTATTGTACCATGGTTTTGATGGTAACTCTGTTTGGATATTCGCGTAATGCCGTCCCTTTTCTTGTTTTGTTATTTCCAATTCTTTTCACGCTCTTTTCATACGCTGTATTTCTTATTTCTCCGTGGAAATCGGTGTGAGGTAAGGGAATTGCTTTAAATTTTCCTTCCGCTATCGCAGCTTTTTCCAGGTCGTCGACAATTTCATTGTTAGTTATTCCTGCGTGTCCTTTAATCCACACTATATTTATTTCTTTATTTGCTTGTTTGGATTGTAGTATCAAATCTATCAGAGTGTATATAGTATATGGGTTTGTACGTGTGGTACAGTTCTGGTGTTCTATTTTGCTAAGTATGCTTTTCGCGTCTGTAAGTATTAGGATTTTTCCAAAATGTTGTACTCCGTATTGTAATGCTTCCGTTATCGCTAGAATCTCCGCCGTATATACGCGTATGCTTGCTTCTAGTGGAAGAGCATATTTTCCTGTGGCTCCTGTTTTGGGGCAGTAGAAAGCGTAGCCAACTCCTTCTGAGGTTTTAGATCCATCGGTATAGATTTCCGTGAAGTCGCTCCAGTTGTCCCTGATATGATTCTGTATGTATTTGTTGATTTTTCCTGTGTAGGTTTCGATGCCTGGTTGTTGATAGATTGGTGGCTTTTAAAGATTTAGTCTATATGGGTAGCTGTAGACTGGCAGTTCTCGGTCACGGTAGATCAAAGGGAAGATTGTCCTCAGTTGTTAAAAACATTTAAGTATAAAAGGTTTCCGTTCTTGGTTTGCGTTTCCTTGCGAGTTTCTTATTTTCATTAATGTGTACATTTTGCCTGGCAGTGAATGTGTGGTTATTGCTGCTTGTCGGGTGAGGAAAATGTTTGTCACTGCTTCTCTTTTGATGCGAAGAGGTATCTCTTTCGTTTCTATTAAAAGTGCATTGATGGGGGTTGATCTCATTGCCCCCAAGCATATCCTCAAAGCTCCGTATTGGGGGGTGTCCAATTTTTTCAGTACATATTTGGGGGCGTTTCCGTAAAAGATGATTCCGTAATCTATTATTGATCGGATCAGACATCGGTATAGTGTCATCATTGTTGTTGTGTTGGCTCCCCACCAAACGTGACTTACTGCTCGCAGTATGTTTAGAGCTTTCCCAGTTCTTTCTATTATGTGTTTAACGTGTCGGGCCCAGGCAATCCTGCTGTCTAAATAAAGCCCTAATAGTTTTTCAAACGTTTTAATCGGAATTAAATTTGGTGCTAAAAGCATTTGCGTCCGGTTGTTGGTTGATATTTTCTAGTAAAGATGACTAGGGTGGATTTGGATGGTGACAAGATTAGTTGGTTTTGTTCCATCCATTTTTTTAAGGCTTTTGCTGTTTCTTCTAACCTCTTCCATGTTAAAGTGAATCTCGTAGATGACGTGTAGATACATTTATCATCTGCATATTGTAGGACCTTTACTGTCAAGTGGTATAAGTTCTATGTCGGCTACATATATCGCATATAACAATGGACTTAATATTGCTCCTTGTGGTAGGCCTTTAGTTATTACTCGGGAGCCGAACAGAGTATCGTCTTTTTTGCGTAGGTATATGACACGTGTGTTCAACAATTTGTATATTCCTTTAAGGTAGATAGATGTCCGGTAGGTTTAAGGCTTGTAGTTTTTTTAATGAGTAGTGTAATATTCACTCCATCATAGGCTCCAGAGATGTAAAGAAATAATGCTGTAAGATACCTATGGGTTGAGAATGTTTGTTCGATATCAGCTGTTAGCAGGCTTAGATTATCGAGAGTGCTTCTTGCCTTTCTAAACCCGTACTGAGAGTTGGGAAGTAGGTTGTTACTTTCAAGCCACCATTCTAAACGGAACTTGAGCATTCTTTCAAAAGTCTTTGATACACAGGATGATAATGCTATTGGCTGGTATGATACTGCTTTGCTTTGATCTTTGTTTGGTTTTTGTACTGGCACGATGATCTGGGTTGTCCAGGCTTCTGGAAATTGGCTTTCACTCCAAATGTTGTTGTACAGTTACAGTAGGGTTGTTTTTGCCGATATTGGTAAGTTCGAGATCATGCAGTAGTGAATGTCATCAATTCCGGGGGCCGTGTTGTTCGTGTTTTTTAGGGCTTTCTCAAATTATTCCAAGGTAAATGGTTGCGTTAAATCTTCGTTATGGTGAGTCGTTTCTTTGGTGTTGATATTCCAGATGGTTTCCGGCTGTGGCAGTACTGTAGGTGGGGCTAAGATGTCTGCAAACTCTTCTGTAACCTCTGTCAGTGGTTAGTGTGGCCTGTTTTTTCCTTTAAGCGAAGCTATCATTGACCATATTTGAGATTGTGGTGTAGTGTTGGATATTTTCTCGCAGAACTGTTTGTTTTCTTTGAGAAAGCGGTTTGTTTCAGCATCTATCTTTTTGTATTTAAGTAATTCGTCCAAGTGTTCTGTCGCTTGTATGTTGTCAGTGCCAACCTCAATCTAGCGATTGCGAGAGAGCATTCTGGATTCCACCATGGTACTGGTGGTGTTCTTAATTTGTCTTTTCTGCGAGTGATGGATGTGTCAGCTGCTTTGTTTATTAAGTTAATAAATTCTTTATACATTAATTCAGTTATTTCTGCCCTTGTTACTGTGTCGATTTTCTTGTCTATGATATTACTGTATTTCTTCCAGTCCGCTTTGTTTACATTCAATTTTTTTGTTGTTTTACGGGGATTAAAAGTATTTGCGAGTTGTACTGATATTTCTATGGCGAGATGGTCAGATTCCTTAGATTGATTGCTTACTTTCCAACAAAGTTCTGTTACGATGTCTAATGAACAAATGGTGAGATCGACAGCTGGCGTCTGTATTAGAGTAGGTGTGCCGTCGTTTAATATTGTTAAATGGAATTCATCTGATATGTCTAAGATTGCGTTTCCGCCAGCATCGTTGTACGCGCAGCCCCAACTGGTGTGGTGAGCGTTATAATATCCACACAACAGGTACGGTGGTTCCAGTTGTGACATCAGTGTGTAACATTCTCTGAGTGTTGTAACTGTTTTTGGAGGACAGTAGATAGATACGATTGTGACTTCTCGCTTAACAATTCTCACTCGTGCTGCTACTGCTTGGAAGCTCCATTCACTCGAATTAATTAAAATGATTTCTGCGTAGGGTACTTCTGATTTTATTATAAGTGCTACACCACGTTTTCTGTTATGTGTGATATCCTGGAAACGTGATATTTCAACCGGGTTTTATCCATGTTTCTGAAATGGCTGCTATTGTTATTTTTTGGCTGTGTAATTCTTGTTGTAATGATTCTTTATTTGCGACAACTGACCTTGCGTTCCACTGTAAGAGTTTCATCATGGTTAGCCATTTAAAACGCTCCTTAATCATCTCTATTATTGCAACCGAATCGATTGTGGGCCCTGGATTCCGTTAATTATTTGTATGATAATACTGAATACTTTTTCTACAATGATGTCCTCCTGGTGATCAGTGCATGCTGTGCGTTGGTTTATGTTAGGTTATCCTACTGTTGTTGTCTTCTGTTGTGGTGTTTCCCGTGGCTGAGGAGAGTATGAGTTACGTCGTGTGGGTTTTAATTGTATTTATTGTGGTTGGTAATATATTGGTGGTTTGATTCGTGTTGTGGTAGTAGCTGGTGAAGGCGAGCGTGCACGCATGTGGACGGTAAACTTCCGATGCGTGTTAGGTAATGCTGGGATGGTTGGTCTTTCCTGAATATGTGAGGCTGGAGTGGACACTTCCGCGTATGTTTTCTGAATGATGATATTTTCTTTTTCCTTGAAAGTTATGTTTAATTTGGCCGATAATTCGTTTATTTAACCCGTATACTAAATTCTGGGCACGATTTGTACGTAGCTTCAAGTTCTTTATGTCAGTGTACGCAGCTTGATTTCGGATTAATACAATGTGTTTTTAAATGTTTTCCTCCACATTTTGTACATCTTGTTTCTGATTTGCACTGATTGCTTATATGTTCAAACTTCAAACAATTATAGCACTGACGGGACTGCTGCTATATGCGGAGATACTTGGCACCGCATTTCGTACACCGACACATATCCTGGTAATGTTTGAGTGTCAAATGTCACTACACAAGTTCGCAATGGGATTATTTTTGTTTGATTTTCTATTCCTGCCCTTTTTGTCATTCGTCTAATTCTAATTACCAGTACTGGTGATTCGAGAACGCTGGTTAATTCGTCCTCCCCGATAATTGTATCTACGTTCCTTATTACTCCTTGTCTAGTTACTACATGAGCCGAGATGTATACTGCAAGTTGTCGTGTAGAAAATAATGGCGAGTCAACGAGGCTATTGGCAGCTCTATTTTGATTCAGTTTTTTCCTTGTTCAACTATATTTTTAATAATTTTCCTGTATTCTGGGCTAGCTCCAAATATTATTTTCCCCAACGCCATGGGATGCAGATTGCCAATATTCTTTCCTAATCCATCAATATATGTATGTAATATGGTCCTGGTGAATCAAGTTTGTAGCGATTTGCCTTATTGTGTGCATAAGCAGATATGGGGGACATATTATTTTCCGCACAGTCTAGCTGGAGCGCTCGAAGAGTCAACTTCCTTGTTCCAGAGAGCAGTCGCGTGACAGTAAACTTCCGCGTTCGCGTGTGGATCTTACCGTCTTCGACTAATACTAGTGTGAATCGTAACTTGTTTAAATAGTGACCATTACGTGAAGCTTTAATAGTGCGTATCCAGATGTATGGTGGCCAGTACGGTGAGGGGGGCGGACCACCGCCGCCACCACCAGCACCACCGGACATCGCCTATGGAGCAACATCACTGGCAGCCGTGGGCGGAAGTATTACGGAAGCAGTGAGTACTGTTAACAACTATGTGCTGGCAGGCGAAGTGGACGTAGAAATGGAAGCAGAGGCAATTGCTAACCGTAGGAAACGCCCTGGTGATTTAGATGCGAACTTTGGAGTGGATAAACGGGTAGCATTAGTGACAGATACCCCCAAACAAGATAGTGGCACAGTGAAAGCTGCAGTACCAGTTAATGATAACAGACAGGCAGGTAGATCAGAATCGCCCGAGCATATCCGCTAATAGTAGGAATAAAACCTCAATTATGTATAGAATGTCAGACACGGGCCCATATGTAGTTTTCATTGAAGGGAAGAGCGGAAATGTGGGACGGCTCCACCCCATGTCGCTTGGTAAATTGCTACATCAAAATATACCTGAGATTCGTGGACAAATCATTAATATAGTAACCACAGGAATAAACAGATTAAAAGTAGAAACACTTTCACCAAGAGCAGCTAACAGTATTGTGATGTGCGGATCGCTAGCGGCAAGGAACTTGGAGGCTTATATCCCGGCCCACTTAGTCTGTAAACAAGGCGTAATACGCGGAGTGGATACTGAGTTGGAAATGCAGGAAATGCTAGAGGAAATCGTGACACCAGTTAAAGTTATAGCAGCAAGAAGGTTAACTAAATCTAGAATCATAAACACATCAGAACGGAAGTGAAGTTAGAAACATGTGTGTTAACCTTCGATAGTCAGTCATTATCACAGTTTGTTTATATACACGGGACGCGGTGTGAGGTAACACCCTATACACTCGCTGTACGCATTTGCTATAATTGTTTGCGTTATGGTCACATAGGGAAGCAATGTCGGGGCAAGCCCCGTTGTGATATGTGTGGTGAGGCACACCGTACAGCTGACTGCACATCTGATGTGGTACGCTGCGCCAATTGTAGCGGACCACATAACGCGACAGACAGGGCCTGTCCGATGTACTCAATACGCAAGCAAGCACATGAATTAGCAGCTAGAAACAACGTGTCTATTAGAGAAGCGGAAAACTGCTTTAAAAATAAACCATATGCTCAGGCAGTTCATTAGCAGCAGCCATACGCAATGAACAATTGAGACGGACGACAGTACCTGTACAAAACACCAGATATCACTAACCATAGCGAATTTCCGCCTTTAGAATCGAACAATACACCCGCACTGTATAAGCCACATCTGGATCGACCAGTGCTAGATCAGCTACAGCTGCAGAAACAACAAACAGTAGGACAGGAGATGGCTAGCCACACCACAACACCAATACTGCGGGTAGAACGCAAACAACAAACTGGACATAGGGCTACACTGAGGAAGAATCTATCAGCATATTCGGGGATGTATCAGCACGTCAACGATCCAAGAGGGCCACTAGGAACACCGATAGGTATTAATCCATACCGACCGATACTGCCAGTAGATTCAGATGAACCAGGCAAAAATATTATAGAACAACTAGTGGAGCTAATTAACAGGATAGTAGAGAGGACAAAAGTAGGGGAACAACTGGGAGCAAATGACATTAGACAACTGCTAGAGAGGAGTACGATATCCCATCTCGTTAATCAAAGACCCCACAACAATGGATCAAGTAACTAATAGAATATCACAGGGGAACATACAAACAAGTGACAATTTGTCCAACGGTGTAACTAGGATATTACAATGGAACGCCCGATCTATTAAGGCTAATAAGCTAAGCCTTATGCAATACATGATGGCCCACAATATCTCCATAAGCGCCATCGCAGAAACATGGCTAAACCCTAGAGAGACATTCCTATTTAGAAATTATAACGTTGTGCGGGCAGATAGGCCCGACGGTTACGGCGGCACAGCGCTATTAATACACAAGTCAATACCGTACCAGCTGGTAAACATTAAATCATCTAACTTTTCCTTTGAGGTCTGTGCGGCACGACTACTATTTAGAAATAATCACATAACGGTAGTATCCATCTACAGATCACCAAATCAATCACCGCTTAAAAAATCCGAGCTACAACTACTAATGCGCCACCTTGATGAACCGGTACTAATCCTCGGTGACCTTAACGCCCACCCACTCACTTTGGGGAAGTGCATATGACAACCGCGATGGCCGACTAATCACGGACGTTATGGAGGAACTAGTCGTACTGAACGACGGCTCCGCAACCCGCATAAACAGACCTACACAACTACAATCAGCTGTTGACGTATCTTTTGCATCTCCATCAATTGACTCCACATATAACATGGGAAGTCATTGAAGACACCCTCGGCTCGGATCACTTTCCAATTCTCATGAAACTCTCTAATACTGAAAGGAGAGAGCGAACTATCTTCTCATACTATAAATGGAACATCAAGCGAGCCAACTGGAACAAATACACACAGGAAGCTGAAATTGCCTTCAAACACTACAAACCCACCGAAAATATAAACAACGACTATAGTGCCTTCATAAACTGCATCGAGAAAGCGGCTGATTCCAGTATACCCAAACAAAAGCAAACTAATGTGATAAAAACATCCGCAGCGGAGTGGTGGGACCAGGAGTGCGAGGAGGCTATAAAAGAAAGAAAGGAGGCCATCAAAACCTACAAAAAGCATCCTACATCGTCTAACTATATAGAATGTAACAGAACATGCGCGAAGACAAAAAAACTTCTAAGGAACAATAAAAAGAAAAATTGGGAAGATTATTGCTCCAGACTTAGCGTCAACACACCGGTCAAAGAAGTGTGGGATAAAGTTCGCAGATTGAGAAACGTAACCGAGATGAGGGCCACAGAACGCACCACCTCCACTGAACGTCCTGACCGACATGCTAGAAAGCTTAACACCTCCCTATGTTGATCATCAACCACTAAACATATATGGTAATGTACAACATATCCTCTGTCATCCGTTCAAGAGCGAAGAGCTAAATAGAGCACTAGCCTCTGGAACATCCACAGCTCCGGGGCCGGATAATATACATTACCCCATGCTCTGTGCACTACCCGCCAATGGGAGAGCACACTTGCTTGCGCTAATGAATCGTATTTGGACCGACCAGCACGTGATTACTCCTATGAGGACAGCTAGAATAATCATCATAAGAAAACCTGGAAAGACAGCTGACTGTACCTCAGCATACAGACCAATATCTCTGTTGTCTTGTATGCTCATAGTGCTTGAAAGAATGGTCAAACATAGACTTGAATGGTGGTTTGAACATAACACGCTACTGCCATCCACCCAGTATGGCTTTCGGAGAGGTAAAGGCACTAATGACATACTCGCGCATCTTATTACCGACATACAGTCGTGCCTGACCAACAACAACTACATGGTTGCAATGTTTACAGACCTCAAATCCGCCTACGATAAAGTCTTACCGCCGATCCTGGGCAAAAAATTAATGGAGAACGGTGTGCCAGGTCCCTTCACAGCCAGGCTGGTATCTATGATTACGAATAGATGGCTAGTAGCCCAGTGGAAAACCATCAGTTTGGGACCAAGAAAATGTAGTCAAGGTGTACCCCAGGGATCAGTCTTGTCTCCATTGCTTTTTAATATCTATACAGCTGACCTACACAAGATAATGCCGCAGACGGTCATAGTCCTACAATACGCCGATGACATCTGTATTTATACAGTGGGCACAAGCATCGAAAATTGTCAGAAAAATATTAAATGAAGCGATGCTAAGACTGATACAGTGGTTGTTTGCAAATGGACAAGAAATATCAATTAACAAAAGTTCAGTATGTATATTTACCCGCCATAGAATACCACAAATAACTAGCATGACGCTTGGACCTTACAATCTTCCAGTAAAGAATAGCGTGAAATATCTTGGACTAATAATAGACAATAAACTTAAATGGGGTCAACACGTTATACAAATAGAGAAGAAAGTCTGTTCAGCCAATAACCTGATTCGAGCGGTAACAGGATTAAAGTGGGAGCTAGCCCACCAATTGCACTGATGCTGTACAAATCCTTAGTCAGGACACATTTTGATTATGGGTGCATCTGTTATGGATCGGCTGCAGAGCGTACATTAGCCAGGTTAGATGTTCTGCAATATAGAGTACTACGCACCTGCCTGGGGGCGATGCAATCAACACCCACGAATGCATTATGTGCAGAAGCAAGTGAACCACCACTACACCTACGCAGATCTTACTTATCCGCTAAATTCGTACTGAAACAGGAACAGCTGTCGGGTAATAAACTAGCTAACGCTATCCATAAACTAGCAATAGACTGTCTAACGGAAAAATACTGGAGCCATAAACGACTACCACCTTTGGTCTCGGCTTACCTTGACACCAAAGCACTAAGCGTCAAAGCCTGCAAAAGCAAACAATTATATTGCTATGAATCACCACTATGGCACACAATCAAAGAAGTAACAGTAAATACTCCAATAAACAAAGAAAATTGCAATAAACAGGTAATTTTGGAAAATCTGAATAAATGGCTCCCGGTCAGGTGTATATATACAGACGGGTCCAGAAACAACAATTGTGCAGGAAGTGCATTCATCAATCCGGAAAGTATGGAACAGGGCTCGTTCAAATTGCCAAAGGAAACCTCTATCATGACAGCAGAATTAATTGCAATCCTAGAAGCCCTTAAATATGCCATCAATTTACAGGATAGTAACATTATTGTGTTATCTGACTCGCTCTCTGCGCTAACGGCCTTAAAGAACCAGCATTTAAACCAAAGTAATAACCCAGTTATAAACGAAATCATAAAAGTAATCATAGACCTAGAAAACAGAAATAACTAATAGTGCTATCCTGGGTGAAAGGACATGATGGGTGTAGAGGCAACGAATTAGCTGACCAACTGGCAAAGGAAGCAACCGTCACTGGGAATACTACCCATACAATGATACCCATGTCGGATTTAATGGCGACATTAAAAGACAAACTGTACAAAGACTGGGACACAGAATGGAAACATACATCCACCATGAAGGGGAAATACTATGCAAGCCTACACCCGGGAATTGTAAAACGAACATGGTTCCAAAATGTTCGAAGCCCCAGAAAACTATACACCACTATATGTCGACTAAAATTTGGGCATGCACGCTTCAAGAAGCATCTATATAGGATCGGCGTGGTTGACGATGCAAACTGTGAGTGTGGTCAGGAAGAAGACGTTAACCACATATTCTTTGGATGCCCACTCCGAAAAAATATATCCGACAACCTTATCATGAAACTGGTACAGCTGGAACAGCAACTACCAACAAATGTTTCAACTCTGTTAGCCACCAACAAATACAAAATTTTCTACGTCATGTACTCTTTTCTACAAAAAATCAATAGGGACTTATAATTGTAACAGTCTAAAATTTTATGGTATCTATCCTTTAAAGCTGCTATTAAAATGTACATAATGCAGGAGGCAATTTGTCATTGTAAGTATATAAGAAACTAAATAACTCATCACAGTAAGGTATTTAATCAAGTAAATGTATAATGGCTAAATGGCATGCATGGCTGAAATCTGGACTTATAAAAAACCCAGCGGTGTTGATAACTATAACGGACTTCTCATATCACTATGTTTTATGTTTTGTTAAAATTGTAATGTATATATAGTACCCTGTAAACGGTAATTTAAATGTACATAATGTAGTAGGCAATTTGTCATTCTAAGTATATAAGGAACTATGTAATTGACCACTGTAATGTATTTAATCATGCAAATGGGTAATGGCTAAGTGGCCTGCACAGCCGAAATCTGGACTTAAAAAAAAAAAAAAAAAAAAAACAGCAATATTGATAACTGTAACAGACTTATCCTATCAAGGTGTCTTATGTTTTATTAAAATTGTAATGTATATATTGTACCCGGTAAACTGTCATTTAAATGTACATAAAGTAGTAGGCAATTTGTCATTCTAAGTATATAAGGAACTATGTAACTGAACACTGTAATGTATTCAATCATGTTCATGGGTAAGGACTAAGTGGCCGGCACGGCCGAAATATGGACTTAAAAACAGCGGTGTTGATAACTGTAACAGACTAATCCCATCATTACGCCTTATGAAAATCCTAATGTATATTTTGTACCTTGTAGACCTGATATTTAAATGTACATAATGTAATAGGCAATTTTCATCCTAAATACCCAAGGAACTATGTAACGGAGGACAGTAATGTATCTAATCATGTAAATGGATAATGGCTAAATGGCCTGCACGGCTGAAGGCCAAATAAATAAAAATAAAAAATATTATTTTCCGTCAAGTGGGGGCCGGATGCTACTCTGATGGTTTCTTTTCTAGCCGCGTCTCATTTATCATGTCTTGTACTAACGACAGGGTTGGGGTTTCTAAACTATTCACTGCGTTATCCCCACACATTGCATTAACTACAGCGCTTTCTGTTAGCTTACTCACATTATATGTTGCTAACGCTTTCCGCTTGTCTTTGCTTCCGTTGTTTTCTTCATTTCGTTGCTTGTGATTCTCAGGTTTACATATCCCCATGTCGAAGTCTGATGTGTCGGTGCGTAGAACGTTGTGATGTCACAAGACATTTGAAACCATAATTAGGAACTTTAAGAAGTAGTATTTAATTAGAATAAGGTTAGGATTAAGTAATTTCAATTAGGTAGCGAGAGTGAGGCGGAGAGTATTTTTTAGTCTAAGATTTTCAAGTTGCTACAGTTACTGTCATGGCGCCTAAGCCACGCTGGAGAAGTTCGGGCACCCGGCTTCCGCCCAGAGTTTGGCGGGGATAGGAAGGTACCACACAAACACAAAAGTTACCTGTCGGGTGGGGTAGTATCGGTGGAACTCTGTGTTCCCTCCCATTTGGCAGAGATGGTCCTCTCGCCAAATGGGAAAGTAAGAATCCAATGTTGGTACTACTCCCCTCCCGTAGAGGATCAGGACACCTTAATTCCGTTAGGAGGATTATATAAGCACTCACAATGGGACCAGGGGCCCTCAGTCTTGACCAGTTCTTTGTCCAGTGCTACGCGGTGGTAGCTCGTGATGTCGCTCCACGAGGGATCATGAGGTAAGCCCATATTATGTTCTGTTTCTCTCTCTCTGTGGATCTGCCATACATCACTCTTGCTCATAGTTTTGTAAAGTAAAGAAGGAAGTTGTAATTGTCTTATCAAGACGTTGATTAGTGGATTCGATATTTGTGTTTGAATAGAAAACCTATAGTGTGTCAGAGTGTACAATTTATCAGAATATAACTCAAATCAGTGTGGTGCATCTTTTATTTTTCTTTGTAATTGTTCCACCTCATTTACCTGGATTAAATGATGGAGTGAATGCAGTCAATCTTCGGCTAAGAGGTTTGATACTTAAAACATTATAAATTAGCCGGAAATTAGTTAGAAGGACGGGTGGGAACGTTACAACGTGTAAAGCATTCATCACCACCGCCTGTAGTGTTTCTGCTGGTGCATCTTGATGGTCGACGGGCTGTCTGTAGCTACCCTCCCGTAGATCCATATCACTCACTAAACACTTGCACTACTCGATAGATATTATTATATCACTCAGTTGAATGTGGTCTATACTCAGCACTAGAAACTACTCACTGGTCTGCGTGCGCTACACTCTCGCTTAAAGAAAACGATGTTGCTTCCTCGACTAGAACTGTTTTCGTCTTCAATCGGTATTTACAAATGCTTGATTATTACACGGAAGTTCTTTAATTGAATTAACGGTTCTATCCAACTGAGCATGGTGTGCTAGTGATCTGAGGAAGTTTCGTGAGTTTGGAACGCTCTGATAAGTAGCTCCACTCATCAAATCCTTCTTTTCCCAAATAAGAATGAGACCTTCTGTAGAAGAAACAACAATAAAAACAATGTCCTTTATGTGCAGATTTAGAGTAAACAAGTCATCCTCTTTTTATCAGTTTCTCTATTTGGCTCTACTATATGAAAATGCTTATTCGAAAAATGATGTCCATAATGTTATTTATTTAATTTTTTCGTTGCTCGAATAATTATTTAATCTCTGACTGCAGAGTCAATAAGCGACCATTTTGAAATATCATTATGATGTGTTCTTATACTCAATTCTGTAATATTTTGAACTGTAGACGACGTTCCAGCCATTACTAAATCTTCTAGTACATGGTGCTTTTTATCATCATGTTCCTCGACTGAAGAACTTCTGCTAAATAAGTTGTAATCTCTCGAGTGTTGGACTAGTTCTGTAGAAGACGATTCAAATGATTTCTTTTTTTAAAAAAATTAAACAATTTCAACCTTATCAGCTTCGCCTTGGTTTTGTTTTTTAAGTATTGTGCGCTAGATAGTTAAAAAAAAGTAGCGACGTCTGTAAAAGACACACTATACTTTAAAACGCTTACGATACCAACGTTAATTGAAATGACTTGAGGTCTAATATGATAGAAATAGATAAGTAGATTGAACCAGCACCCGCATGCGAATGAACGCCAAGATTAGCTACAGCCAAAGTAGCAGGAAACAGATGCGGGAGGCGCGGCATCAGAGAGTGCTAATTATGGGATGAGTTGTGATATTCTTGATTCGAGTAACTCGCACCACTCTAGGGCCGCAAAATCTTCACTGTCGAGCCGGAGAGTCTCTGAATGTAAAGCTTGAGCAGTAGACCACTGTTCCATATAGAGTCAAATGCTTAGGCTGCGTCGAGTAATAGAAGTAGGCAATTTCCTAGGTGGTTATTGCGCGCTCTACTATCCACATGATCTGCTGATTATCGGAGTATCCGCGTTGGAATGTAAGTTGAAAATCTGACACTACCTTTTCCCCACTTACGCTCGTCTGAGTAAGAGCCTCCCGGAAAATTTGCTTATCGGTGGAGCATTGGACTGGAATTTATCATTCCGGAATTCCGTTTAAGACAAATGAGATAAAAAAAGCTATAAAAGTATAGTCGTATGATTGTGAATAGAGCAATGCGAGATTATAATGCCGAATAGGAACAAAGCAATGTTTTTTATGGACGTTAATATGTGGATAACACATTGTTTTTGAGATAAATTCTTTGGTAAAAGAAAATCTTGAAATCTACCGACTCGTATAAAGTTTCGTAAACAAGGAAACAGCTTATGGTACACTACATCTCGTAACTGCACACGTGGCTGTTATTTAACCAAATTATAGATTACGTTTGTAATTAATTAAACTTTGTTTATTTACATATTTTACCTCCAAAGCTGCTTGCAATTATAATTAGTTACTGCATTTCAACATTGTATTGTTTGAGGTGAGATAGGATATGTTTTTACACTAACAAATGAATTAGCAACATTCATACCCGGACAAAAAAAATTGAATAAATAAATTATTAATAAAATTCCTGAATATTTACGTGGGCGCCGTCACCTAAATGAGAAATTGTAAAACAAAGCTGAACAAACATCGAAATTCAAGAAAATTATGATTTGAAAAATATGTTGCTCAGTCCCGCCACTAACTGAGTTTGGATATATAAAGCTTTTGGAAACGTAAGAAACTCCTTTCAGACGATTTTCCTCATCCAGGATCTTATAATCTCAGAAAAAACAACGCAACATTCATATTAGTTTACATATTACCGTTGCTACGAGGTCTCGATGCTGCACCTAAGGCCAGCCTTCCAACGGTACCAAATTTCGTCCGAGCAACATCTGATTTACGGCCAACCAGGTCATCCGATTAAACCTCGTCCAGTGCAGCAGATTTACATCCGACACCTATTGCCGACCCGCCACTGGTGCTTCAACACCAAGTGAACAGGGTTTCTTTACAAAACTTGTAGTGACTTAAATTTCGTAAAAACAGAATTTACCTGGCCCTCGCAAATTATTGCGAGGATCAGGGCTGCATTTAGGATTTGTAGATCCTTAGGAAAGTTTTAATAATACTTAGTTCAAATATAGTACTTTCCCAAACAATCCAAAATTAAAGTGAATGACAAACAACTTGATATAAAAATGTTTAGAAGTGCTGTAAATTGCCGGCTTGTACCCCTTTGCCGAACCTTACGTTGTTAAGTGGCCTAAGTGGATGTGGGTGAATTCGTGGGCTTTTGGTGGAAACAGACTTTAGGGTAGAAGTGTACTGACCTTCAGAATATTTATTAAGTCTTCTAATCCTCTTGCGCCCTCTTCTCTCTTGAAGATGTCTTCTGTCGATCTAAGTAATGACTTGTGGGCTATAGTAAGATGTTGATTATCAGGAATCATGACACCACTCCATTAGTTAGTTAGTTAGGCAGGGAAAGGCCAGGGCAAAATGATGATCTAGCTGATAATCTACCCAATAAATAATGTAGGAGACTATCGTATTTACAGTCCTTTTTATTGACCACTAAAGACTGTATGAATACAGTCGAGAGCGCGATCTGTAAGGATAACTCCCCATAGCCTCTACAAATAATAATAATTGACTGAGCCGCATCTCGGCTGTGCAAACTGACTATTAGAGAATGTTAACTTGCTGATTGAATGGCGAATTGACACGATGGGTGCATGGTGGCGAAGCAAGCTAACGATACACGGTTTAGCTTAGAATTAACCCATATTGACTGGTTGGTAATCATCGACAAAGTGAGAGCGAGTTTGGCTCGCTGTGGTCGCTCGTAAGTTCGGTTTTGCGTCACCGAACAGAGCTATGTCCTCTTAGTCAGCCATCAGCGCTTTACCACTCGTGCTTGCATTCTGTTCTGACTTGAGGCTTCACTAACTTTACAAAATATTTCATCTACCTAAAGATCCTCATTCTTTAAAATAAATACAAAACGACAATCACAGTGCGTTGATTAAAAATATAGTACTAAAGGGCTATGTACTATTTCAGTCCTCAATTACATTTTTTTACATTGTATGTACAATTTACTACTAAGTAGTTACTACATTCAACTTGGAAATGGCTTAGAGGTTGATTGGTTTGCTCCTACATTTGATACTGTAGTGGATTGGTCGGTTGAGGAAGATTAATTGCTTACCTTGCATAATTTAAATCACCACCTTCCACTACCTTCTGAAATTATATTAATTTTGGGAAACAGAGGTGAAATTATTACTCCTGTTTTTAGCATTTGAAAATGTCCCTAAAATATTAATTTATTTGGTACTCGTAAATGCTTACAGACAGAGGTATATCTATCTTTGATCTTAACATCAACGCAGTACCTCGTCCTACAGTTGCGTAATACCAAACAAACAATTATCAATATTTGAAATTGAAAAATTGTAATACATGTACATAGTTGAACTTTACAAAGATTCACAAATTTTATTTGCAACTGAAGCAAAAACTCTCTTATGCATATGCATTTTACAATAATAACAAGATATAACTGGATTTTACATGGCGCCAGGGAATTATTTTGTTCCCTCAAAGAAAAATGATTGAAAGATTCCAAAGATGGAAATCTGTCTTTCAATGCAGTAGAGAAAAAGAAGACAAAAAGCACTCGGCTCTTAGATACAACTAGTTCAGTGATTTATGTCTGGAGGCACAAAAACCCTCACTCATTAGTCCGAAAGGGCTGTCTAAATGATTCGTTGGAGTGTACACTGTTTCGCGACGAATAATTACCGTGTCTGCATCGGCTGCACGAAAGCGTCGCAACAAGGGCACTATCGTCAAATTGCGCACCTGTCCATGTACTGCAAGGCACATCACGTCACGTCAACAAGTATATGTGATAGCATTGAGCGGTCTTGGCGCTAAGTCATCCAAGCCTCCAGAACGGAATCGCCAACACTGTTCTGGCAAGTAGCGACCAGTGCGCTTGTCCTGGACGAAGTGCCGTCTTCTCTCTCACCGAGAAGGTCCCTCTCTTCTTCTCCCGTAGTACACGCCCATTTTATCCTCGGCGTTATCATGGAAAGACAAAATTTATCAAATTTCCAATCACGTGAGGAAATAACACACGGGATTGGTTTCGCAAAAGTCTACCTGCTTTGCTGGCGAAAGCATTTGCCTCTCATTTACTAACACTTTTCGGGTATTCCTCTTGATGGCGCGTAGGAAAAATTCTTCCCACGATACTCCGAGTAAACGGCCCATCCAAGGATTCTTTCTGACAAAACTTCCAGTGGATATCCCCACCTTCAGCAACAAAAGGTTGATTTAAAGGTTTTGGCTCATTCACATTTACTTTCGCAGCAACTTCTGGAGTACCTCAGGGCTCACACCTAGGACCATTACTGTTCAATACCTGTATTTTCATAAATGATTTAGTTAGAATTTTTGCCAGTTGCCTTTTCTTTGCAGAAGACATTAAGATTTTGAAGAAAATCGTGACTCGAGACGACTGCTTAGAATTGCTTAAAAGCTATTGTGAAATGGTGTCAATAAAACAGTATGAAACTTAATGTTAATAAATGTTCCTGCATTAGTTTTCACCACACTAAATCTGCATTATAATTTTCAATACGAAATGGAAAATCAGCTACTGAGTCGCTGCACAACTGTAAGAGACCTAGGAGTTCTTCTGACGTACAATCTCAATCCGGATGAACATGTCCATAACATGTGCCAAGGTTTCCAAGTGCCTGGGCTTACTGGCACGCACTTCCCGATTTATTAATAATATTCAGACACTCAGGCTTTTGTACTGTGCCCCTGTCAGACCTATACTTGAGTACTGCAGCGTTGTATGGTCGCCTCAACAGATCGCACTAATTCAACAGATTCAGAATAAGTTCATAAGGCTTATAGGTTGTCGCATGGGCTTTCATTACAAAGACGTTCTGTTGGTTGCTGTTGGAACCTAACTTAGCCTCCATCCTTTGGAACTGAGACGGAATGATCGTGGTGTCCTATTTCTACAAAAAGTAATCTCAGGTGTAATAGACTGCCCTGAAATTCTTAGACATGTTTGTTTGCGTTGTCCGTCTGGTACACGGTTGAGAGAGCTATTTGTTCGTCGACATCTGCGCACAAACTAAGAGGCTAACAGAGCCTTAGAACGGATACAGAGACTACAGTAGATAACAGAATACCTCCTGAACTTGATTTTTTAATCTACAGTGTTGCTGTTGCCAAGCGAGTACTCATACGTGAGTGGAGTCAGCAGTGATGGACTTAGTACAGTCACTGTCTCTTATTCCCTGTAATAATTTTTTTTTTGTTGTTGTTAAAAGTTGAGTTCTTATTATTAGTTTTTGAATATTTAATAATTTTCTCTCGTGTAATTATTTTTCTAGTTTCAGTAATACTATACTTGTTATTTTCTGTCATCATCTTGTTTTCACTGTAACTAATTGTTGACAAATAGTAGTAATTGTGTTTACTAAATAGTTATCATAAGATATATTAATATAAAATGGTTTTTTTCGTTGGAATAAATAAATAAATAAATAAAAATGCCTATGGTCTTGGTCAGTCACCAAACCAACTACTGCTTTTCTACTACACACGTCAAGTAGCTTGACACCTGAAGAAAACTAGAGGCATTATTGAGAAAGGAAGATTGATTGCACACAGTAAATTGCCAGTGAGATTATAACAGATGCAAAAACCATAAAACAAATAGTAATATTGATTATACTCTCCAAAATTGACAGCACAATATACAAAATGGGGGTTTTAACGCTAATATGATAAAAACAGATGGTTTGGAAATAGCTGAGGAGTGAAAAATCCAGAGTTACAAACCAGATGTGCAACATCAAGACAGTATTATATTGATGGCTTACACATACCAGTGTCCAGCAGCATTAAAAAATATGTTAGCTCTTTGGTTTCCTTATTTTGACTAAAGAAAATCTGTAATAATCAAATGACAATCTATAAAGCAAATATCTGTAGTATCCATTATAAGATACTGACGAATCTTGGCAAAGCTTGTAAAATACTGAAGTGAGAAAATGGTGATATTAAAATGATATGAGAAAACAAATCTTATATATATATATATATATAAATAGACGTGTGTTTTCATATATTTCACTTTTCAGCCACCACTATTAGTCCAGTAACGGGGTAGGTTTCAGAAACATTATATCACGTAGAAGGTTTCTTTTTTCTTATCTTTTATACATTGGTGAGAGTATGCAGAAATCAAGTTTCGACCTCCAACACCTTCGGCACAATTTTCTGTGGCCAAAAAACATAAAAATTTGGTACTTTTTTCAGTTTTTCGTCTATAACTCGTTCCTGATGAGTCCTAGCAAGAAACACTCTATTTACAATTTTAAAGAGGACAAAATTTCCTACATTTCGTAGTACAAATTTTTTCTAAACTCAAAACTAAGCGAGCTACAATTCTTCGAAAATCAGCCCAATTTCACACTTCTCCTAAAAGTTGTGTTCTTACCTACTTTGCCGCCCAAAATGTCCTGAATCCCCTGTATATATAA